>UZAF01020210.1:0-12635 GCA_900617895.1 Haemonchus placei | reverse complement strand
AGAACGAATAATAGCAATCCATATTGACTCGACACTCGTCTAACGTGACACCGATGGAGGGGCGGAGGGCGACCGTGGATATCT
The DNA here is from genome assembly GCA_900617895.1 of Haemonchus placei. Taxonomy (NCBI): domain Eukaryota; kingdom Metazoa; phylum Nematoda; class Chromadorea; order Rhabditida; family Trichostrongylidae; genus Haemonchus; species Haemonchus placei. Next base: position 12,551 of record UZAF01020210.1, on the reverse strand, counting down.
CTCCGGCCCGTTATTGTGCCCTATCCAGCCGTTTTCCGACCCTATTCCTGCACAAATGGTACCAGAGGTAGCTTCGAATTCAAACCGTGTGCAAATATCCGAAACACTTTTTCGTTAACAGTGCCTTTAATACATGGCAAGGTATGAGTCACGGTTAGCTCAGGCTATATGAATATATCTTCCGAGAACTCCCAATATAGCCTCTGTTCCAAAATGGAGCCCGCGGCTAGGGAATACTGAGGGATGGGACTGTTATTTGACTATACCCATGTTTTAGTGCTTCTATCGAATTACCAACACAGGACGAATATCAACATTCTTTACCTTGAACTCGAAAATTTCTTCCATATTACTATTTGCTGGAGTCGAGCCCGACATTCCCTTCGTGCAACTCCTGCTGGTCTCACAGCTTCAACAGCTGGAAAGTTGCGAGCTTATTTGACACTAAACGGATAAAGGTGTTGACGCGGCAAAGTGGCCTGTTTGGATTCATTTATACTAGTCGTAGTGCATTCCAGAAGAGGTCTTACCTGAACTATTCAGTATAATGGAAGAGTTCAGCGAGCCCTACTGTCGAGGCCGGTAACTAACTCTTACTGGCTGTGGAACAATAGGAATGTCAAGATGTCTGCCAAGTACAGAATAGGTACCAGATTGGAATAACAATGCAAATCTTGTGATATGCAAAAGGAAATGTTGTTTGGCGAGGTTGCGCAACGGCCTGTGTCAGATGATTTCCAAACGACATACTGTATGTGCTGTGATTGTGATGAAACTGCTCTTCCTAGGGGGGTTCGCTGAGCTGGATCTGGTTGTTTTTACAGCAATTATCAGAAACCAGCTGACAGCAGTCGCGCTAGGACCCTTCAACTCTATAGGGGCGAGTGCGACGTCATTGTTTCGATTCCTTCCATTCTACCCGTCGTGTGAAAGTCGATCGCGCTCAGTGTGTAAGCCTCGACAAAAAGTACATTTTACATGTTTGGCTCAGTGGGTAGAAAAGTCAAGGTTCAGCGTTTTCAAGACTACGATGAAATGTCATGCCCAACCAATCTACCTATAAGTGTTTCCCATCCCAACAGTATTCGGATAGAGGAAAGGTTTAGCAGGGCCAATCGAAGCTTATTACAGTGGCTAGATCAGGGTGTATGGCACAGAATACGAATGACTTCACTGAAGAGTACTAAAAAATGGGAGTGCAAAAGGGTACATAGGTTAGTGATAGTTGATCAAGCTATTACGTCGGAGACGAGGCTGTAGCTAAGTTCGGTCAGTTGACGCATGTGGGTAGATATGGAGGAACTCAACGGGAGAACTGCTTTGTCGGTTGGGTTCAACTTCTGTAAAAATAAATTGCCATATTCTAATTTCTTCGGAAAACGGATGAAACCGTTCTCCGAAGAATCCGACACAGAAAAACAGATGTCGTTTTCTGAATTCAGATCCTAAGCTTCAGTCAGGGTACAACGTCCACAGATTATCTAAGTTTCTGCTTTTTTCCAGGGGTCCTTTTTCCAAAGAAGTCCAGCTCCACTTCGATATTGAGGAGATGAAAATCCGTCGTTTCTCAAGCACATTACTCGCTTTGGAGCCATTTCATTGCTGAAAATTTCTCTCTTCCACTTTTGGTCTTCTAAAATTCCTGCTTAAAATCTCGATTAAAATTATAAAATTTGACTACATTCCATTCAGAATCCAGCCCAGGCTCAAACGTTTTATCCAATATTAGCTAGTCCTATAAACGTTTGTAAGAATCACACAGGTTCAGTTCTTTCCCTCATTACTGTGTTGCTGACTTCTGAGCGAAACGTAGGCCTAGGACGGATTTCGAACCTGTCTTATTCTTTTCGGTAGCTTGTTCGTTATTCCTCTAGCTACATAGATGTTTTTTTGCTCAGAGCATCTTGAAAAGTCTCAAATGTGTGGGGGAATTAAGAGCCTCATCTCGAATGCTCTTTAGTTTAGTTGGTAGTTACTTTAGTATTGCATTGAGCAGACACCCGCAAACAACTCTAGCTTCTGCCTCGCTATAAATGTACCATATAAATGTACCTTTCGGACCGGCTAATCAGGGTTCTACTTCTTTTCGTGTTGAAGTTATCCCGCTACCTGCGCTATTTTCATATTTGTACGCTTCTGGTTCATAAGAAGAGCAATTGTTGATTTTTAGCCACACACCTTCCGCTCTTTCCCTCTATCCACCTCCCGCTCCTCAGCCGTGGGGTGTTCAGCTCAATTCATCACCCCACTACCTACCATCAGCGTTCCGTTCCCGTCACCTGTATTCCCACTAAATTTGAACGCTCTAGCCATGAATAAAATTTTTTAATTCACGCTATGTGCCTCGAGGGAGGAGATCAATCTAACCGCCTACCGTGAATGTTCGCACCCTACCACTTGTACTCGTACCTAATTTGAAAGCTCCAGGTCACGGGGACAGGGTTTATGTACATCCTGTTAAACCCGCACATTCATACACGTGCACGTACACACACCGAAAAAGCAACAGACACACTTCGCACGTTATATATGTTGGATATGTCTATTCGGAAATATTGTACTTGTTGGAAGATTAGAACCAGAACAATCGACCACAAACATTTATCAGTTCTCCACTAAGCGAAACGTTCCATACGATCATATAAATAATACCGATTTTCATCAAAATAGTCAACCTGCAGAGACTCGTCCGGGTGGCCAGCCGATGTACAACAAGATAGTGTATTTGTCCTTCGAAGCGAGTCAGTACCAGCCAAATGACTTTGAAGGAGAGGACGAGAATGTTGCCTTGGGAGGGTATCGATACGATTTTCATCGCCAGTTTGCAGCTGCTTTTGCTACCACTAATTCAAGAATTCCTGAGTTCTGTCTTATGGAAATATTATGTCCTGTGTCTGCATAATTTTTCCTTGTCTTGCTAAGTCTTTTGTCTTCCATAGAAAGGGGTAACAGAGGAGGTACAATTCGAAACGCATTTGGTGCAGTAAAGGAACCAGTCCAATGGTTTTCTGACCATAGAGATTTCAGTATGCCTGAGTATATACTTTTTGCACTCAGGAGTGCTTTGATGTAATTTCAGTCAGATAACCAAGCAGGAATGTCAAATGCCCTGAGCTTTCACAAGCCAGTCCGATTCGCCGTGCGTCGAGTTGCTCGACCAGCGACGATAGAATCAGAGCCCTCGACGGAATACTGTAGAAGCCAGACTTATGTTAAAATTTTTGTCTGTCATAGGGTGCAGTGCGTTAGGTGCAGTTGTCCGCTCCTCCACCCCAACAGGCGAAGCGGATTCTGCGATAGCGACAGGATCCTAGAACTTAAAAGCTAGCAGGCGTGAGCGCAAAGCTACGGCTTCAATAGAAACACCGTTATTCACCACCTCATACTGTTCGTGGTCCCATGCAATTTGATTGCGATTGCGGTTCAGCGAGTCTCGACGGGATGGTGTGCGCCATGCCTTCGGCTGCCATTGAGCACTGTAGTCACAATTTAGCGTTATTTAAACTATGCAAGTATTAGGTTGAAAGATAAGTCCTGCAACACCGAAAATGTTCCTCCAGGAAAAAAAACGAATCCCTTTTCAAATCTTTTCGCGCCCGATTGCTGGAGAGCCTACCTGTAGGATTTCGAAAACAAACATAAAAGGGCTCGTGAAAAGGTTTCTCATGAGCTACGAATGTTTGAACATGAACTACGCCTGTCTGACGATACGAACAGGATGCACGTGGCTGAATCACTCCTGCTTCGTCCGGATCGAAAGGACTTATGAGACGCAGTGACCGGAGATAAGAGCGGGGTGCTTCACCTAAACCATACACGGGAGCGCCACTGGGTTGCGCGAGGAGAAAAGCCACCTACGGAGCCTATAGCAAACCTTTATGAAAAGAAGGTTTTATTGTGTTGTTAAGTGTTGGTGGCTGCAGTGGAATGATATACTGAGGTATGCTAAACAGTGGCTCTGCAGTGACGGCCACAGTCTATGCTAACCAGTTGCAAAAATTAGCCGAGGTAATGCGAGCGTCACGCCCGAAAAGACTCAATTTTTCCTGCTCCAAGATAATGTACGCCCGGACGAGGCCAACAAAACGCGTCAAAAAATTATGGAATATGGTACTGTTGCATCCGGCTTACTTACTAGACCTAGCGCCTTTTGGCCATCACTTATTCAGTGCGCTGAAGCACCAGCACCAGCACCACGTTTTTTTCGCGGCCGCCGGAAACCTGGAGGAGAGGGAACGAGTAGCTGCCTGAGAGATGAGCACGTATCTTAGATACTGAAGGTGATTTATTGTAGGTTGAAGGTTTCGTTTGATAAAGAAATATAAAATTCAAAAACTCGTCCGAAGTGTTGCAGGACTTACCTTCCAACCTAATGGCTGCCATGACTGACCAACGCTCGTGCCAATATTGTTACAGATCACCTACATTACAATACTCGGTATAGGTTTAGTAAATCACGCCAAGTTATATTCATTGAAGCTCACTGCCTCGATCGAGGTTACGGCCTAAAAACGCAGGCCCTGCTACTGCATTCTTCTTGGAGGTTGGAGCGCTCATGGAAAAAAGCTTGGCCTCTTCTAACGTACTTTTACCCCTATGAATAAGCTGTATTGACCCACGTGGGTTAAGGTACATAAAGAGCTCGGTATGCAGGGTCTGCCATCTATAAGGTTCAGCTTCCGTAGAGAAGTTCTTTCATAAGGGTGACCGCCTTTAAAAGATCGATGTCATTACAACAGGCACTAATTGCCTTGAGACTTTTTTAAAAGCGAGCCAGACCCTCTCGATACTCCTACTCATACATTCGCTTCACAGGCAACATGACACCTCCTTCTTTCAATACTCAGACGTCGTTCGACTTCATTTATTGGAGTCTCAGTGTGAAAGTGATAAAGCCCGTCGTTTGAGGAACCTTCTATAATCAATACAGGGGGAAAAGCCCGTGGACAATGTCGCGCATTCTATGCTGTGGTCGTTCCATACAAATCTAACTTTTCTTGAGGAACCTGAAACATACTATGCATCCATACTAGCACATTTATCAGTTCCCTTCTCAACGAAACTTTTCAAATCTGTCAATTCAAAAGTCAAAAGTATCTCATTGAATAGCCACTTAGCAGAAGCAGAAGTACAGGCCAGAATCTAAAATACAGCGTGACCTGTGAGAAGAGGTTTCTGCTTTCTTGATTTCTACGGCTTTTGTAAATCAGCCACTCCAGGAAAAAAACGTCTAAAAGAGTTCGTGCTGACGACGAAAGCCTGTAAAGTAAGCAAATGATCATAGACACCAACTTCTCGCAGTTCATTTTACTGTGGTGTTTCCACTGGTTCGTCTCAGGATCAAAAACCTCAACTGAACTATGATTATTCCCTCCGACATTGAACACTTATTTATGATCATGAATCAGGGCCTCTCTTGGTCTACTCGCTTGGGATCCGTGAAAATTTTGTCTGTTATGAGGTAAGCCTGATACTGTCACCTCTCTGAGCATTTTTAACTCCCTACCAGAATTTCGCTATGGGAACTTCTTATATTCGTGAGAAAGGAAGGCAACCTACTGTTCAACCAGGGAAGGTTCCTGTGTGATAGCCCCTTTGCGAAACCCTTGCCATTTTCTCCTTTTTTTCGCTTAGCTTTTGTCATGCTGAGCTTCAAACTGAATCTTCTTTCTTCCTTCTTTTTGATCCTTTCCTATTCCTTAAGTAGTTAAAATAGGATCATAGCTCAGATTTCTGCGTATGTTTTATGGCTGACCAATGACTGTACTTGGGCCAATGAAAAAATAAACAAGGAAATTTTGTTGTAGGTTAGACAAGCTCGATCTTATAAGCATGTTCAGCAACACCATTTCCCCTTTAAATGAATGACAATTTTTCAAAGCTTCTCTCATAACTTTTCGGCGTCCTTGGTTGTGATCTGCTGTTCGTGGTCATTCATTGAACACCTCATGTTAGATGACTGTATTCATTTGTTACCTCTCCCAGGTTGATCATACAGTAAGAGAGCTACATAGAAGAACCCAGATTCCACAGAGAAATTCTACGATCCAATGTAGCTGCCGCCTACTGCCTAACTACCACTTTTCTTTATAACCACTGCTAAAATGTAGAAGTTATGAAGAAAAGTCCGATTGGAAAAGTTGGCATGGCCATGCTAACAACCTTCAATCATAGTAAGAACAAAAAAATATTCGATGAACAGTGGATGGACGATCGAATCTAATAGTGATGTTGTGGATTCACAACCATATACATATATGTTTATAATAGAACTAACCTTAACATTAACATATTAACCATAGGCATAACTTGACATGAGTATCTCTTGAGTTGAGACCACAGGCATGACCTGACGGTAACATAAGTGTGCAATCAAGTAGGTAACTTAAGTTCTGCCGTTGGCGCGGTCCGGAGCTTGAGTACCGCCACTTGCCCCCTACAGTCCAGAGGCGCTACGGTATCCTAGGACCGCCCACATTTTCTGTATATAAACCCCATTGAATGCTTTACTATGGTCGATCCTTATACTAACACGTTGTAATAAACAGTACACGTCACTGGTTAAGACTTCCATTGGCTAACTAGCCAAAGGTGAAGTGCTAGTAGATGGTCGTGTTTAATTGAATTGTGCTTCCCATGTTATCTCGTAATGGGAAACCGAGGAGAGTTGGTTGGGATTTTGTCTATTCTTGATCGACGAGGCCTCTGAGCTGTAGATCTAAAAATGAATTATTATATTAACACATTCGAATTGTTTCAGATGCGCTTGTAAACAGTTGGAGAACACCAGTAGTTGTGAAGATTTATTGTAAGCAGAACTTGGAAACACATAAACCTCTGAGTACTGGTCTAGCATAGCTACGTACAATGCGTGGTTCTGCAAAGTCTATGATAACATATCTTATTGACATAGATCAATAAGGCCCTACAACACGAATGTACCCGAGAGTGGGACACAGACACAGAAGCAGCGACTGAATAGCATTGGTTCAGGTCAAAAAATCAAAAAATAAGATAGAAGGATCGCAAGTGGAGGAAAAGAGAGCATAGCAAACAAGAAAGAAGAGTGATGACGAAAGAATACAAGAAGCAAGTGGGCGATATGAAGGGGTTGTCATGTGAGTGTAGAAGAATTGGCTTCCTCCTGTCAAAAAGATAGAGGAGTCAAAAAGATAGAGGAGGCTTTCCGGCTCCCTGTTCCTTCATCTCTTCGTTCAATATTGGAAACCAGCTCCAGCGATACTGGAGTTCGCTAATGACATGATGTGGACAAGGGGGACCTTCAGTGAAACGATTCACCGTATCACAGCTTCCAGACACCACAAGAGAAGCAAAACAGCATTGCACAAGTCGTGTTGCACGGGAGTAGTCAGAGTGGACCTTTCAAGTAGACTACGATTGGAGAGGAATTTATGGCGTTAAACCAGAAACACGGCTCAGAATAATGGCTAGCACTGCTACCTAGGCGTGGTTCTGAATCTCTGACTCGAGCAGTAGAAAATGATATTTTTCTTTGTAATTTGTAATTTTGATTGAACGGAGGCGGTGTAATGGCAAGTAGCGCACTTCACCCACGCATGGTCACGGGTTCGAATCCATATCCAATCCATCGATCGATCTCGGCCTATGCCAACCAAGCCTTCCATCCCACCGGGGTCGGTTAATTGGCACCAGACTCGCCTGGGAGGATAAAAGCACTGACTAGTACATCGGCTGGCCAACGGAAGTCATTGTACAGGCCACGTACACATTCATTACGCCATTCGTCTGAATGGAAGTCGAGTGGGGATCCCTCAGACGAGATTGATTGACGCTAAAAACGTTATCCTTCAAACTTTATTTGCACGGTCAATCGCCGAAGAAGAATTTGGTTCCGACAATCCAATTATAACAACAGATATCCTCTTTTCAACTTCACTTTCATGCACTGTATTCATATTAGCTTGCAAATTGGAACCTACAGTACTGGCCGCTGGTCCGTCCGCCGCTTTTCTACTCTCAACAGCCTTTCTCAAGCTTTCATTTCCTGCCTTGAGTTTGTTGTTTTGATCCACCACGTTACCAATCAACTTGCGCATCGAGTCTAATTGCTCCTTCGTATCGAGAAGAACACCGAGGATAACTTTGGTAAGCAGGCACATTGGGCCCAGCGCACTATTCCAAAAGCTTGGCCCAATCATCTTTAACGGGCGATACCATATCGACACATCTACGTTTGGAGGCTGGAACAGACGTAGACTAAGGAGTGCATCCATGATCGATAACGAATCGATTCTGATCTGCTGTCGATCCGTGAGCAACCCCAATCACAGCGATCAGTGTCGAAAAGTAGAACCTAGAAGTCGATCCAGAAATCGGAAAAAAATACACCCTGTTAAAGTGGCTCAATATAATCAAGACACAAAAGCGATCCCCGGCACAGGGGATCTCGACTCATAAAAAATAGAAACAACGTCGTCAAGTAGTGGCCAAATAACAGATATTGAATCAGAGGTGACAACTATAGTAGTAGAAGTAGTAATAGACTATAGTAAAACTAAACTACAACTATAGTAATAGAAGTAAGATCAGTCAGAATAACAGACAAATCACTGCTTCATGACGAACTGAAGTGATTTAATGACGAAGAATACTGAAAATCAATAATCAATATGGGAGCAGTGGGCAAGCCGAATACTCTATGGCAAAAGAGGTTTGCTAATGGAGCAAGTCTCCGAAAAAAGGCGTAGTGACTCTTTATATCTTAGGGAGAAGCAGACTGCAAGAATAAGTGGATGTTATAAGTGGAACGTTTTCTGTAAGGATATATCATTAGTAGAGGCCCCTAGATTATTAGCCGTTGAATAAGCATTGTAGCGAATAATATAAAACCGAAGAGGAATCGTGATCCGTCATAGAGTCACAAACCTTGCTGGGTGAAGTCATAATATAACAACAATAAATGAGTTGAACTTTCCTTTACTTGAACTTTACAATAAAGAAGCTTCAATCGCTCCCTATCACTGCACTTACCACTACATACCTTTAACAACGAACTGATTCCTCCGACGGGGTTCTATTTCGTAGATGGGTCTTGCTTTCTGGGGCCACTTATCAGCTCTTATCAGTTTATCAGTTCACCCCCGTCACACTCCGCACGTCACATGTCTTCCCACCACCTACCATAGGTGTTCCCATCCTGCCGTCTGTGCTTCTACCAAATTTGAACCTTCTAGGTCCAAGGGAAATAGAGCTATGATTTCCTGTGCAAACAGACAGGCAGACGGACAGACAGACGCGAGCGCTTTATATATAGTAAGGATCAGGAATATACATCTAACCAGTCAGGTCGCCGGCTTACGCTGGGCCTAAATCCCTACTTATACCAATCGGTAAGAAAGTGTAGTAAGGGGAGAGCGCATTGCTTTCATCCAACAATGAGGGCTAGAATGCAGAGGAGGGGTAGCGGACCTGACCTGTACTTAGAAACGGTTCAAGGCGAAAGAATATGGTTCAAAGCTAAGCCTCAGTAGGAGAGGAGCGACGGGATGGAGGTGAATGATTACCTTGTGCAAATGCTAGGATGGACTATGAGTCGAATACTCAAGTGGTCAGCCACCTCGGTCCCCTTCCCACCTAAAGTTCAGATCATGAAACTGTATGTTCTCGGCTAAGAAACGTGAATGAGTGATGTGTTGTGAAGTGGGTACGAGTGTGTGGCATTACGTGTGTCCGAGTACGCTCGCGGCAAATTGCGCGGCGAATTTCGGAACGATTTGAACTACTTTAGCGCCTATCATTGGGGACCATATTTGAAGTAGAGTAGATTAGAAGGATCATCTGGCTCTACTAAACTACTCTACTTCGAGCTGGTGCCCCGAAAATTTTCGTCAGAGTCGAACAAATCGTCACGAACTTCGCCGCGCAAGTAGCCGCGCGCGTCCTCGGACGCGCAAAGTGTCCGTCCCCCATTCCCTGATGGCAAATACGACGCGCAAGTCGGGAGTTAGATTGATTATGTATGCGATGCAAGTATAGAACATAATTCGAACCTTTTGAAATGACTAATCAATTCTTTTGCAAGCAGGCAAGCTTGTAGAGCATGTAAAGCTTTTTCCAGCATGTAGAGCTTTTTCCTATACGTGGCACACTTGAATAATTTGTGGTTGAGAAAAATTCCCAAGGCAAAACTTTTTCGACAAGCATAATGATTACAGACACTAAACGTTCAAAAGATTTGTAATTTGCATTTCTGGAACATATAATAATAGGAAATGAGGAATACATAAGTTGGTGGAATCGCTAATAAAAGTTAAAAGGCCTTACTTTTTGGCATACAAGATTCATGACAAATAAAAACGACCATAGGTGCATTTTAAGNCTTTTCACGTCTTACAGCATTTAATGGTTTTAAGGTCGTTGCTGCTGCAGTGGATCTGTTCGCTGAGAGGGACCTTCAACTTAAACAAAAATGCAGGTAAGACGTAAGCACCAACACGCACCAGTACTCCATAAGCCACAAGGGAAGGAAAATCACTTTTTTTGAAGCCATTCCATCAAAGAAAACCATGACGTTTGAGTATGTGTGAAGGCTGTTCTAGGTAACCTCTTAACCGATGGTTTTTGTGGTGTGGAGCAAGAAATCCATTCCTCATAAATTTGTAGGCTCTCAGAGCGATGGCTCTTATTTTGTAATTTGATGCTCTCGCAGTTTATGTTCAAAGGCACAGTTCACTGCATGAATGTTTCCTGAGGTTCCCCTACACATTGTATGAATTCGACACTTCCCCTTATACCATACCTGCCGTTACAAAGCCGAAAATCGTCATGGATAGGGCACAATAAGGGGCCAGACATTGTATCCTGTGAATGCCATACTAACCTCTTAACCGATGGTTTTTGTGGTGTGGAGCAAGAAATCCATTCCTCATAAATTTGTAGGCTCTCAGAGCGATGGCTCTTATTTTGTAATTTGATGCTCTCGCAGTTTATGTTCAAAGGCACAGTTCACTGCATGAATGTTTCCTGAGGTTCCCCTACACATTGTATGAATTCGACACTTCCCCTTATACCATACCTGCCGTTACAAAGCCGAAAATCGTCATGGATAGGGCACAATAAGGGGCCAGACATTGTATCCTGTGAATGCCATACCCCTCGTAGACGAGTTTCAACGGCTTCCTACAGGCTGCATTACCTCAAGAGACCCCCACGTAGAAAGTTCGAAGAACTTGTCGCAACCCGTGGCGACAGTGCAAGGCAAATTCGGCTTGATGTAGTCATCTCTTTGAGCAATGGGAGCAAGTTAAATCTCGTCCGAACACCCCCTACATGCCATTACCGGCGATCCCGTTCAATATCCACTTCCACTACCTTTAAAAAACCTTGAAGTAGACGGATTTTCTCGCTTTCTTCGCTTCCGATGTACTCCTCTACATCAACACTTCCACTTTTCTACCTGAAAGTATACCTCAAAATTATCGGACTGTGCCCTTTGAATTTGCACTATTTTTACACACACACACACACACACACACACACACACTCCTTCTTAGAGCTAACCACTTGATTCCAACAGCGTGATAGAAGCCGATATGCAGATATACCGAGCCATGTTGAGCTCAAATCGGCGCATTCATTCAGCGAAACAAGTTCTAAACAAGTTCGGGTCGTCTGTGGTTGATCTCGAAGATCAGTCCAACAGTGTCAGATAGATTGATTGTAGCAAACCATGGCTGCTAACTGTTTATGTTGTGTTTGTTTAGGTCCTTTTGTTGATGACCTGCTTCAGCGCTCTATTCTGCACATATGCGCATGCGTTCTTTACCGATCTTGGTAAGGAATTTCGAATGCTGCGCGTTGAATACCAAAAATAACTTCTTCAGAATGTGCCAGCTATCCCGCGCTGTTCACTGATGCCGATTATGTGAGGTTTGCCGAAGGTTGTGCTGGAAAAGAAGTCCTCGGATTCAAGTTTCAACAAGAATTCCACGCAATCAGGATCACTGAACCTCTGTTCAATGGACTCTTTGCAAATGCTCGCAGAATCAACTTCCACATTTATGTCCAGAACACAGAGTTTAGGCATCTAGAACTTCCCAGAGTGGAATATATTCCAGGTGGGCTGACACAACTATCTCATCCAAAACCTACTTCTACGACTAAATTTCGTGACAAGAGGGGCGCCATACCATCAGTATCGTTAATCTCTAGGGAACTGGGTAGTAGTGAAGGTTTTCTGCGCGAGGAGTATACAAAGCAGAACATCAGTCGTATTTATGCCTTGAGGTATCGCTCAAAATTCAGAAAATGTGATCATCACAAGAACAAGCTACTGGCTGCTTTCATAGTCCGCGAGCGAGAGCGTGAGCCGGTGTCGCGAACTATGAAAGCAGCCACTTAGCGAGAAAATAAGTGAGGTGAGTAGGAAAGGCGAGGACTACAAATTACGCAGCAGGAACTGTTTGTTCATAGAGAATTGGCTCGCCTAACACCAATGAGAGGGACTCACAAGGAAAAGTCAATAGGTAGTTGAACAGAAAACAGTTGAGCTGTGTTGATAAGAACAACTT
>UZAF01020209.1:0-19197 GCA_900617895.1 Haemonchus placei | reverse complement strand
TTTTTTCAATTTTTTTATCCTCTGGCTAATTTTCTAAATGATTTAGGTGAGAAGGAATTCGACGAGCTTTGCTTTGAATATGGACTTGAACTGGATGAAGTGGTGAGTAGTATATACTCATAGCGGAATTGTTGCTAATTAGTATTGTCTAGACGTCCGAAAAGGCTGCAGTAGAGAAAGAACGAGGTGAGGCGGCTGCTGGTGATGAGCTTTGTGATTCGGAGGTATACAAAGTCGACATACCAGCGAACAGATATGACTTGTTATGCGTAGAAGGGCTGACTAGAGCCTTGCGAGTTTTCAAAAACGAGTAAGTTTTTCAAGATGAACATTATTTAATGACCTTTTGACAGAAATATTGTATTCATCTCTGATAGTGCCACTCATTGAATTCCAACCTTTTTTCGTATGTACTCTTATATAGAAACGTAGTTATTATTATGAATTTAAGGGTGTGAGATTTTCTGATTAGTGATGTTTGACAGATAATTTGAATCCTGAAGTCCCCTACCGCTAACTTTTCAGGATAAAAAGCCCGAACTACAGGTTGAAACGACCAAACGGGCCTCTTCAGCAGATTGTCGTTACTAAAGAAGTAGGCATTTTCAATTTCTTACGAACACTGAATAATGGAAACTTTGGCATTTTCTAGTAATGCGTCGAGGCTATTGTATCGTTACAAAGTACGAATTTCATAGAAGTCGAGGGCCATCACAAAACTTTCCCAACCACATAAGAAATTAGGCAGTCATACCGAAATAAAATTTCAAGACTAGTCTTAGAGACAAATGGAATGGTTTTGTTTTTATTAGCACCCTTGTTAGAGTTAGAACTAACCCATTAGTGTTGCTTATTTTCTTCAATTTCAAGACAGCTGCAGTGCGTCCTTTCGTGGTCGGCGCTATTCTTCGTAATGTTTCGTTCGACGCAGATAACTACGCTTCCTTCATTGACTTACAGGTCTTGCGCTTTTTTTGTAGACCATCGAATCAATGATAATGTTGTGAATTGAATTGCATTTTAAGGATAAACTTCATCAGAATATTTGCCGCAAACGAACCCTGGTGGCTATCGGCACTCACGATTTGGACACTATTTCTGGTATGATGCTTTCCACTTGTGTTGAGATGCGTTCAACATTTTAGTAGCAAAATTAATCTGTTGATTCACATAATTTTTTTGTGCGCCTGAAAAGCTGCATACCACTGGTAATTGAAATCAGGACAACAAGCTTTCCCTGAAAATCTTGGTGTCATAATAAATCAGACCGTTGCTTCCCTCGTCTCTTGTAGTAGAGATAGTAATTGCTTACATCCGCTCAGCTCGCAGTGCACTTTTATTTGCCAAATTATGCGAGTGCAGCAGGGGGCGAGTTAGGACTGCGTTGTATTCAATGCATATAAATGAGTTCCTGCAAATTCCATCGATGTATGGCGAGCTGGGTTGTTTTTGTGCAATGTGACGATTTCGGAAGATGAGAAGTTTGAGTATTCTTCGATAAGTTAGTTCGTAATCGTCGAGATTTTTGTTCTATATTGCTCGAAGCTTCTTTCCATGGTACTTTCCCTTCTGGAAGTCATAAACCCGGAGATAACACTATTTAGGTCCCTTCAAATACACTGCTGACCTTCCAAATGACATCAAGTTTATCCCACTCAATCAAACTAAGGAGTTCACGGCCGTCGAGTTGATGGAGTTTTACTCGGTACGTTTTCTTCAGTTTGAATGTCCTTTCTTGTCGATTATTCATTCATTTAGACTGATAGTCACCTAAAGCCTTATCTGCCGATAATTCGTGATAAGGAGCGATACCCGGTCATTTATGATGCGAATGGTATAGTGTGTTCGATGCCTCCCATAATAAACGGTGTGCCCATTGTTATTCAACTGCTACCTTTAATATTCGGAAGTTTTTTTTCAACTCCGTATGAAACTTGCTTATTACAGGAGATCATTCAAAAATTACTCTTCAAACGAAAAACATTTTCATAGAAGCCACTGCGACGGATTTGCAGAAGGTCTTGTAGATTTTTTTCGTCTTGAGTGTCCTTTCTCCTTTTGAAACGGCATTCTTGCAGGCAACTGTTGTTCTTGACACTGTCGTCACTATGTTCAGTCAGTACTGTAAAGAACCATTCACGTGAGTTCATGGTCAAACCGCTGAATTTGCACAAAATCCAATTGTTACTCCATGTGTTTCCCAATCATTCAATTTTGATGCCTTATTCACTCGGAAAATTGAAATTCAGAGTAGAGCCAGTGGAAGTGGTGTACGAGGAGAGTGGTCGAAAGGAAGAATACCCCGTAGGTTCACCTTAATTCCTATCTCATACATTAGCACAAACAAGTTAGCATTCGATAGCGATTATTTTGACCTCTTACTAAGGTGCTTGCCTGTCGGGAAATTATGGTGCGCGTTTCCGAAATCAATACAAAGATAGGATTCCAACTGGACGCTCAAATAATGGCTGATTTGCTCATTAAAATGTCGCTGAAAGCTAAAGTCTTGACTGAAAACACGTTAAAGGTCTGAGTTGCTCTTTCTGAGTCGCGTAGTAAGCATTCTGTAAGGGTTTTCTTTTCGAATTTAGGTGACCATTCCTCCAACCAGGCACGACATTCTTCACGAATGCGATATTGCAGAGGATGTTGGTGTGGCCTATGGTTTCAACAACTTGGTTCGTCGGCTTCCTGAGGTAAGAAATTAGATCCTGAAAGCGTTACGCTCCTCGTAAAAAAAATCAGTTTAGTCGAACACTGTGGCCGAGGTATTCCCTTTGAACAAGTTGTCGGACCTTCTTCGAGGAGAAATAGCGGCTGCCGGTTGGACGGAAGCCCTCAACTTTGCTCTGTGCTCTAGAGAGGATATTGCATCACGTTTACGGGACAACAAAGCACTTGAGAATGCTGTGCACATCTCCAACCCGAAAACGCAAGAATTCCAGGTTCTCGGGCAGTGTGTG
Organism: Haemonchus placei; assembly: GCA_900617895.1. NCBI lineage: Eukaryota > Metazoa > Nematoda > Chromadorea > Rhabditida > Trichostrongylidae > Haemonchus > Haemonchus placei. Next base: position 16,234 of record UZAF01020209.1, on the reverse strand, counting down.
ATAAACCTAGTGTGCTTACCACTACTATCACCACTATACTGCTTACTCATTCCTATTATTTCGCAGGTTGCACGGACGTCCCTACTACCAGGTCTCATGAAAACCCTTTCCTCAAATCGTGACATGCCGCTCCCTCTGAAGCTTTTCGAGCTACAGGATGTAATCATGAAGGACCCCTCTTCAGGTATTTTGCCTTGCAGCATTTGTTGGTTCAAGGCCTATTCTTAATTATGCTTTCTTGTATATCACTTTTTTCTTCAAGTCTCAGAAACCTTTCTCCTTATTTCCACTTTGCTCACATTGACGATAGGGAGGGAATCTAATTAAATGTATGATTAAGTGGCTCCATTGTGTATTTTGAGTGGTTTCAGATGTTGGAGCTCGAAATGAACGTCGATTAGCGGCTGTCTACTACAATAAGACTGCAGGATTTGAAATAGTTCATGGGTTCCTTGATCGAGTGATGCGGTTGTTGGATTTGAACCCCTCAAAAGAAAATGGATACTATATTAGAGCATGTGATAGTGAGTCATTTTACTAAAGCTTTTAATAAACCTTCTCTTCACCCTTATTCTGAATGTTTCTGTCGCCAAGAAATATTTTTAGACCCTACTTTCTTTCCTGGACGCTGCGCTTCTATAATTGCCCCAGGAAATGTAACTTTGGGAGTTTTAGGTGAAAATTTGATTTATTTTTCTACTTTTTGATATCCTGTACTGTATACTGGTCATCTCGCATTGAAATTTCTGTTTTCAGGTGTTTTGCATCCAGAAGTAATTACTGCCTTTGGTCTAACCTTACCGTGTTGTGCGATAGAGATGAATATCGAGTACTTCCTTTAATTATTGTTGATCTACCTACTGTTCCTGTTTTTCGTTGTTATTATCGCTTGTTGGATTTTCTGGTCAATCTTGTTTCGTAAAACGTGCACTCTGATAGTAAATTATTTCCCGAAATTTGTTTGAATTTTTTTATGATCGATATTTTTCGATATCAGTACCTTCTCTATCGTTGTTAAATTACAATTCTTTCTCCACAATTCTCTTTCCATTCAAGACGTTTCTATAATTATTTTGACAGATAGGCATTTTCGATGTTATCCGACTGCTTACTTATCATCGCAATCGCCTTCTGCACTGCCTTGGCGGGAGAGGGTCTTACTTACGTTTTGGTCTACCGGTCAGAGCAGTATAAGCGATTGAAAGTCAGTCCAAGTTCAATTTTTTACCTATTATAATCGTATTAAATTCGAAATTTTAGTCGGAAATGGAACGGAAAACCAAAAGGCTAGAAAAGAAGAAACAGGAAGTTGGAGAGGTCGTAGATAAAAACGCCAAAAAACGTCTCGAACGAGATGAAGAGAGGTTAAAGGTTGGTGAGGCTTTTCATTCGCTTCCTACCTAGTTCAATTGTCTATCATGATGTTCATAGCTTTCAGCGCTTCATTTCAGGCGACAAATCGGGATATGTCAATGTTCAAAATGAAATCGATGTTTGCAATTGGTTTAGCATTTACTGCTTTGTTGTCTACATTCAACTCAATCTTTGATGGACGAGTTGTTGCTCGTTTACCGTTCGTGCCGATCGGTTTTCTTCAGGGTTTATCGCATAGAAATCTAGTGAGTGACGTTAGTGAATTGGTTATGACCCGTCTGTAACGTCGCCAGGCAACATTTCAAAGTCGAGTGATTCTCAAAATGGCTCCATAGCAACATTTCAAAACTAAAATGAACGGAATGTAAAGTACTGCATGATAAAACCATTTTTTCAGGTTGGTGATGACATGCGTGATTGCTCATTTATCTTCCTCTACATCTTATGTACAATGACTATCCGACAAAATCTCCAAAAAGCTCTTGGTTTCGCACCATCTCGTGCGATGAACCGTCAACAAGGTTCAGCCTGGGCACCATCGCAACAACAACAATTTAACTATTTCCGTTAGAAGACGATTTCTCAACTGATCGTCAGCGAATCATTGAAACTTTAGTGTGTACTTGTTCAATACGTGCTTAAAGGATCGCTAAGTGAATATATTTCACTCAATTCTTTCATATTCAGGTGTATTATGGTTGAAAATTTATAGCGATTCAGAAGAGCATTCTCAATACAACCATGTTAATTTTCAGTAAATAACTTTTAACACATGTCAAGAGACAGAATTGATCACATGACTTTCTAATAAATATATACATCAACAACGTTAATAATCACAGCTCTTAACCTGAACTATAAGTTCATAGAAATGCCTAAATAATTTGGCACACGACTTGCGCCATTAGCAAAATACCTGTGACAAGTGAGCACGTAAGGAATTTTTGGGAGTTGTCAAAATTAGGTGCGTTCATCTTTCCGATCGTCTTCGCGTGGCTGACGAATCTTGAACCCAAAAAGCCTGAAAAGTGAGCAATAGTGAAGTAACTTAAGCAAAGACGTTTGTTTGAATTTATTGTTTCCCTCTCTCAGAACGTCGAAGGACAATACCTATCGCAAAATGATGGATATACTCTCTAACTTCAATAAATAAACGCATAAGCCGCTGACACACTACTACAACGCCAACCTCGGTTCGAATTTCTGTGGCTTTGGTCGGCGATACTCTGGATACATCATCAGAAACATCTCCGGGAAAGATGTTCCGAAATAAGCTCCATCAATCGATTGATGACGGGCGTGTTTCGGGTAATAAATATCACTGCATGACGTACAGTACATTTTTACCTGAAAATGTTCCAATCGAGCAAACAGTGACTGGTTGCCAACCGGCTGCGGAAACTTTTTCCAGCCGATACGATGACAGTTCACTATTGAAATATGCTCAAACATACCATAAGTATTACATCTAACATTTACAAAGTGATCATAGACATACCATATCTTGACCTGGCACATCAACCGTTCCCATAGGAAGAAGAGGGTGTTCGTAGCAAAGAACACGAGGGCACGTTCCAAAATCTCCATCTTTCCACTTCTGCAGCATCATCGATAGGCCTCTAAAAGTTGAAAACTCTTAGTAGGTATACGATATGTGACAAAGCAGCCATGAATAAATGTTACCTGTTCGTTAAAATAAACCTGGCGTGAATCAAACCATAAAGTTTTTCAGCCAACCTCTCCACCTCGGACGCATTACCATCGCTATCGTCTCCAGAGTCGTCTGAATGTTGAATAATTGATATCAACGAAATTTCTACCTACATAACAAAAAAGTTTGTCCAAAGCAGTTCATGAAAAGCCGTTACCAGGCTCTAAATCAAGTATCTTGTCTAGTGCCTCACGAAATTTTGGAACGTAGTCGCTCAGCCCAGTCAAATTGAAGTTGTCTCCAATATAATCTTCATCGACCTGAGATGAACTAATCATGAGCGAAGGACAAATCTACAGTCTCTTTTATTCTGAAATAGTGATGAAACATACCTCACAAAAGAACTCGTTCCCTCGATTGCTGCAGAACCACCCCACCCACGAGGCAGCGGTCCCGGAGGAAGACATCAGCAGCCCTCAGGCTTTACTGTAACCCCGAATTGGTAAATTTTATATAAACTGATCAGGAGAAGTTTATAGAATGAATGTTTAAGACTGCGACAATGAGGTTATGACACAAATTGGTAAACAAAGGATGCAAAGTGTCGAAGAAACTCAAAGACTTGTTTAACACCTATCACCCTGGAAACATAGTCTTTTTTCTTGGAAATGATTAGAACTCGTTCTTTTTTGGAGATACTAATTGGGACATTTATTGAATTACCAATCTAGCTCTTGGAACTGCTGCATTCCTTGAATTCTAGAAGTAGCTATTGGTTGGAGCAGTGTACTGACAAAACAAAAAGGGTCCTGAAGTTTTACCGAAGAAAATATTTGCTCCGCTAACAATGGTGAGCAGTACAGATTACAGAGCGAAGAAAATCCTTGGCAGACAGGACTTCCCAAGCAAGTTGCGCACAGGAATGACGTAATCCGCCTCCACAGCAACGCAACCAAGAACTTTTTCATCTTGTCGTCAAATATTTTACTTTGTGTTCACCCAGAACAGGAACATGCTATTTTACGTATGGGTAACGCTGGGCAATTTGCAAGCCACCTTTTGATTATATGAAATAAGGTTTATAATTTTGGTTCAGTGAAGCTTGATTAGGAAATTCTTGACGTTTGCGTTCGGGAAGTATTCTTTGGTCCAGCTGCGTCCTTGAAAGGGCACTTAGGCAAAGTAGTCATTTCGTTTTGAACACTTTACTAAAATTTCTCGCAAGATTCGACTCGGTATGGCTTACTTGGCTCACATGATAGAATGAGAGCCGTGCCTTTCAATCTTTCTCCCCTGACTTCATTCTTCATGTTACAAAACCTTGTCACGCTACTTTGTAAATGTTTTTCCATCGAGTTAACCCGATGTGTGAATTTACTCAGCATAGGTGTGGAAACATCTGCCAAATACTTGTTGGCCACATACTCGTTTACTGATTTCTCCCTTGAAACTGTATCAAAAGTCCATTCAGCAGCAGGTTTTCACGCTCCAAAAATGACGGAGATACGGTAGCTTTCAATGCGTTCCTTTAGGTTCGCTCGCAGCATGTTTTGGCTTGAAGTTGAAGAAACACCTTCGGAACATTTCTTTCCTCTTCTGTTCACATTGTGTTTGATTATGTTTTTGTCATTTCTTCGAATGTGTTCGCTGTCTTTCATTATTTGAACACTTCTAAGGCTATAACTTAAGCATTCCTTCCCATGTCTTATTTGATCCCATATTCGTTCAAAATGCCTAGATTATCGCGTTCTATGGGAAATTTGTTTGTTGTGAAATCGTCTTGTATGATTGCTTTCATTAAATTAAATATTCATCTTCAGTGCATCAAAGATGGATTCAATTATGGAAACTCAAAGGAAGTTACATGAGGAACGCGAGCGGACAATTGAAACAATTGTAAAGGAAATTTTGAGCGACAAGAAAACCCACAAAGCCAATATCAATTCACAGCAACGCGTAAAACAGCTTGTCGATGTGGGTTGATCGGTTAGTAAAACATTACGGGCACTCCTTAACCTACAATGTTTTCAGAGGTATCATGCTTGTACCGAAAACCTTGAACGTATGTACACTGACAATGATGGAGCTCGCAAAAGGGAGATGGATGCTATTGCTGGGCCAAATGAATTTGCAGAATTCTATGCTCGTTTGAAGCTTCTGAAAGATGCGCATCGCAGGAATCCTGATGAGGTGAGTCCCCTCATTCCTGTTTTGCTTCGGAATATTGTGCACGTATGGTCCAGATTGATCGATTGTGTGATTTCTCTTTCCTTTTCAATCAACTTTATATAATAATTATTGCTATTGAACACAAAGAATTTGTTCAGCTTGCCGAACCGCTTTCCATGGAGTTCCAGAAAATGCATGAAGAAATTGCAGATCCTGAGAGAGAAGAATACGATATGGTTCAATTTACTGACGAGGAGGCATATGGAAGGTAGTCTATAAGCCGCTATTTTCATTGCTTCAAAAGATTCTTTGAAAATACCAGCCACACATGGTGCTCTTTATTTAGGTTTCTGGACATGCACGAGATTCATGCCTTATATCTCAATTTAAAAGCAGTGAAGGTGAGCACTCACGAACACAGTACTATTTGTCTATACAGCTTTCAGTTCACTAATTTTGAACGTGGTTGTAGTTAGACTCGGTTCTTCTGAGCGTGGAATGTGCATTCCTCGTTTTGCCAAATGTGTTCTTATTTCAGAGGCTTGATTATATAACATACCTCGCCCAGTTCGATAGGTTCACAGATATTCCAAGGAATACGACCAAGAAAACTGGAGCATATAAAGAGTATCTAAACACCCTCAAGGTATCCTTCAAGTTGATTCACGATGTTGAGATATTGTTTGCTTGCGCCGTTTTTCATTGATTTCGGAAATGTAGGCATTGATTTTTTAACTGCAAGGTCCTGTTTGTGTTCTGGCTTTTTTTGTAAGAAGCAGACAGCGAAGTTTCTCAAGACAACTGTTTTAATTTAGGAATACCTCGTCTACTTTATGGAGCGTACACGTCCCCTTCACAGTCTCAAGGAAGACTTTGCTAAAGTAAGTTTTCAGTTTTCTTATCGTGAATCACAGTTCTCAGGTTCTTCTATTTTTTTTCATGTTTCTTGATAATGTCTTTCAAGAGTGATGCCGAGGTCGATCGCCTACTTGCAGAGGGTACCCTGCCGGGATGGCCATCGCAGCCACCTCCGAAAGAGGTTATTGTTCTAATATACTTTTGCTCAATTTTTTTTGAAAAAAGTGGTGTCTTCAGGCGGCCATCGATGTATCTGCTTATAGCAGTCCTTTAGAATTGGAAAGTTTGGGTCTCGACAGGCTGAAAGCTGCTCTGATGGCATTGGGTCTCAAGTGCGGAGGGTAATGATTATGTTTATTACATTTCCGGATATTCTTCATTTACGACATCTGATGGAAATCGAGAATTTGCTATTTTTAGAACATTGAAAGAACGTGCTGAGCGTCTTTATGCATCGAAAGGCTTGAGAGCTGGTGATTTAGGAAGGGACGCTCTGGCGAAAAAAACCGATGAAGCGAAGGAACATGCTCGGACTGTTGCATTGGCTAAACTGGAAGGTCACATTAAGTGGTTAGTAAGGATCATATTGTTTTTTCATCGTTACTTTTACAAATTATTGTTTCGAGTTCTCTTCAGTTGAAAATTCGATTTTCTAGCATGTTAACAATTTCGTCTGCGGTAGGTTGCCAAATTCATTTAATGAAGATTTTGGTGTAGCGTTAGTAGCTATAACCGGTACCGACCGATTCTTTTATAACTCTTCACGTTCTCGCCCTAAGATTGAAACTTCCTCATTTTTCGGCGGAGTTTTCTTCAGTTCACGACATTTTCAGCCTCTTGCCCAATTATTTCACGTTGAGTAGATCTTTGGCGTTGGTCTCCTCTTTCAGTTTTCGTGCTGTAGTAATCCAGTCCGCGCTCTATTTAATGTCTATGAGTTAGTTTCATGAATAGAACTCTCCGAGACATTGCGAAAATTTTAAAATACTTCTCCAACTTTTTGCTGTGACCCACTTCTCTTGTTCAGCATGGGTAATCTTCTAATGGAAGAGAGGGATGCGACGCGTGAGAACGTGGAGAGGAAGCAGGCGCGAACTGTTGGAGAAAACGAAGACGACGACGAAGAGCCCCAGGTACATCTTTAAAATCACTTTCATTGTAATTCCGCTGATATTTTGGTTTTCTAGGTTGAAAGCGATGAGGAGGAAAACGATGGCGTACCGTACAATCCCAAAAATCTTCCCCTTGGGTGAATATTTCGTTCTTTTCAGCTTAAATTGCTATTTTTTACTGCTGTGAATTCGTTTTGTAAGGCTCCTGTCATGTTTTCAGATGGGATGGGAAACCGATTCCGTATTGGTTGTACAAATTACACGGATTGAATATCTCGTATTCTTGTGAAATATGTGGTAATCAAGTGTACAAAGGGCCGAAAGCTTTTCAAAAGCACTTCAATGTAAGTTTTACATGAGTAATTGGGCACGGGCTTTTTCTTACAAGCATATTTTGCAGCAGTTAAGGAAAGCGGTAGCTCTTTCGTAAGAGGTCATTGTACTTTTCCCTTAGTTTTGTATCAGTATAGTTTTTATATAACGAGTCTGTCTTGACAAAGGTTTGATAGATTATTTCTCTTAGGAATGGCGCCATTCTCATGGAATGCGATGCCTTGGTATTCCTAACACCGCTCACTTCGCGAACATTACTCAAATCAAGGATGCACTCGACCTGTGGAATAAAATTAAAGGAGATAAGGTAATGTTTTTTGGATTCAGCGGAATTAGTGAATCAGCTCTTCTCGAGTTTCCTCGTTCAAATTCTGCTGTAATACTACAGTCAATTCGCTATCCGTAAAAATCACAGAATTGGGTGCATCATGGCAATAATTCTGTGATTGGATCTTTATGAGAGTATCTTCATACACATCTTGTTAAAAGAACTACTAGTAACCTTATAATTGCGAAATCCTACTCTTGCTAGGGTTTCTAAGTCCGTCAATAGGATCGTTGGTTTTGACAGTTTCAGCGGTCACAAGGACTATTTATAGGAACGTCAAAGGTGGAATCCTGACAATGATGAGGAGTTCGAAGATTCAGCTGGCAATGTGGTTACAAGGAAAATGTATGAAGATCTCAAAAGACAAGGGCTTTTGTAAATGTGCTGTTGGTTTGTACTGTTGTCTGTTCTTAATATATGACTGTTTTGAATGATGCACTCATACTGTTGTATGAAAAAATAAAAAATTATTTTTCGCTTCCAGTGACACAGAATCAAGTTGCGTATCGAATTCATGCTGATGTGTAAAAAAGTTTTTGATAACCTTCATTTAGGCCTTTCGGCCTTCTAGAACCTCAAGTGCTGAGGCCACCACTTACCAGTCTTAGCTCTATTTATAGTTATGTACAAAAGTGATAGAAAACTCGTAACAACTAAACTAAACATGGTATGTAAAATTTCACAAATCATTTTTGGAGCAAGAACACTGAACGTAAATAAATGACCCGAAAGACATATCATACTGCTAATAGCTGAGAATAACATCAGAGATCGCAATTGTAAAACTGAAGCGAGAACTTGCATACCATGGCGGTCGCTTTCTGTATCAACTGAGTCGGTTTTGTTGCTGCTGAAAATTCAAGCTACTTATTAAATCATTAAGACTACTTCTACTTACTAGTTTTGGATATTACATAGTTCTACCCATGTACGTCCTACAGATCTTGGAATCTCCAATCCCCTTTGGACCTCCTTTTCAAACTAAATGGCTCTTATAAAAGGGAGTCGTCGGTGGTTGCATCAAGAAATTAGAAGTGTGTAGAAATATCAAGTGCCACAAAAACATATTTACCAGGGCTTCGTTTTGTTATTCGCCAAGTCTCAAGGTTTTATTGCAGGACAGAGAGAACTGGGGCTGAACCTCTGACTGGTTACAAAAACTCAAGTAGTTCATTAGCTACCCTGTTGGAGCCCTTCAGACAGCTTGTAAAGCAACCCCCTTTCATAAATTATTTTTGACAGTTGACTTACAAGTAGCCTAGAGAGAAGGAAAGTGGCATAGCGTAGAAATTGACGAGAATTTGGAAGCCAACCAATAGCATGTTATAGGATGAAAGACCTTTATAACCAGCAGCAATATCAATAGATGAGATATTACTTGATTGACCCTGAACTGGTAAAGTAAATAGTCGAATGCAAAATCTTCTAAGGAGTGTAGAAAAGTCAGCAAAGAACCTACCGCATAGAAGAATACCGTCTGACAGAGGAATGTAAACAAATATGGTGAGGACGATAGCTTTCTTGCGTAAAATCCCATTTCGAATGAAATTATCAACAGTGGAAGTGCTTCTGGTCGAACCAGATAGCTCAAGTATAACATCGCACCTAGTGGTACAGACGACAGCAAAGTAATGAGAACTCCACCAATTATAAAATAGGTGATCAACCACCTGAAAAGGAAAAGACTTGGTGCGAGAAAAAGCTGGGAGTACGTTCAAGACTACTTTTGTAGGAAAAGCTGGCTAGTCAAGCATGCTTGGGACCAAATGGTAGGTGCCGAAGATACTACGCAAGTTTCACTACAGTCTAAAGGCCTACTTTATACACGAATTTGTCTTTTCGGTGAGGTATTCTTGTTGTTATTCTTACTTTCTCGGAGGCTATATGGCGCCGCGCGGCGATCCCTAGCTAGTTGCCTCGTCGAACAGCATTTTAGTCAGGGTCTGATTACTGTAGCTATCGCCTTTTAAATCTTCACACCGCCTAGATTGAACTGTTTTTGGTAACACGATGCGATAAAATTAGAATAAGGAATATTATTGATTTATTGGTTTTGCAAAAGAAAAATCAATCACGAGGAAAAGCTAAACTATACCTTTTGCTTTCGTTTAGATATGATTGCATGCATATGGCACCGGAAAGTACACATGTGAATGTCATGACCCCGGAAACGAAGTTTTTCGGGCGGATACGCATCAGTAAATAACCCACGCATACAATAGCTGTTGTAGATGGCATCCTAGAATCGTGCACTCTAAGTACTCATTACCAGTTACCTGTCGGTTACTGTAATAGTAACAGATTATCTTCCAAATGCCCCGAAACATATGAATATGAAATTTGTAGTGGTATACTTTCGACGTCAGGAAAATGAGGAAGATTTTACGCGCCACGACCTTTACCTTCTCCTAGTCTTTTCTAATGGACCATGGAGTTGGTCGAAAAAATATTCATCGTAAAAAATTAAAAAGTGGTTGTGGTAAGAGCTAAACAGTAATAATGTAAATAAATAAAAGAAGAGGAAGTATAAAAATAGAGTGAAGAAATAAATAAATAAATAAGTAATACCATTTTGCAAGAGCTGTCAAATTGAGATCGGTAGTCAAGGAATCAAGTACTGGTATGTTGAATCGGAATTCAGGAAATATTGGAGGAGGGAGTAGATCTGAAAAGGATATCGGGAATGAAGCTGTTGGCAGTTTTCCGAACAATGATTTTCCCACCTTGTCTCATCGACCATCTCCTTCTCGTATGAGACGTGAAACTCATCGCCCAACGATGCAAACAGAGTAATACAAAACCATTCCGAAATCTCGAATTCGAGTAAAACTGTAATTAATGAAACTGGTCGTGGAGTTAGTTCAGTACAAAGATATTCCAGCGATAGAACTTATGAACATACCATTTTCAAAAGGACTTCCAGATTTGTGGAAAATTCTGCGATGATAAATATCTGATAGAGAATTACCGTTGGCGTAATATAGTACCTTGAACAGAGAAACCGATTTTTTCAGTCTATGTTTTTCTAATGAAATTTCAATAACGAAGGTGGTGTAGTGGCAAGCGCCGCACTATAAAACATGCATGGTCTAGAGATCGGATTCTAGAACGATACCCACCTAGGTCAACTGAAACTTTCATCCCGCCAGGGCCGGTTAATTGGTACCAGCCTCGTCTAAGAGGATAAAAGCACTAAACTGTACATTGGCTGGCCAACGCAACACGCTGTATAGGCCATATACTCATTCAATACGCCACTACTATTCTGACTGGAAGTCAAATGCGGGGCGCACCCCTCAGATTGGATTTGTCAAGCGAATATTTTTATTTGATACTTTTATATTTGGAAAAGTTCCCTCTCGTGTTGCCGCCAATTCTTCCACTTGGATCGACATCAGGAAGCAGAAAAATTTCGAATCGTCCTTTCACCTTGAAAGAGAGAATTCGAAAATCCGAAAACTGACCAGATATCGTGCTCCTCCTCAATAAGACTTGTCGAATAGGAAGAGAGATGGTATAGAGCGAAAACGAGATAAACGGAATAAAGGGGTAATTCCGAAGAACTGCTCTGAAATTGCGAAGAAAATCATTTCTCACAAAACCATTTTCAATTTCATGTTTATTAGTTATACTATGCTGTCTACTTGGACTGCTGTTCTACAGTAGCCCATATCAAATGTCCTACGAGTAATAGTTAGTGGTTTTTCCACAAAAACTGAGTTTGAGATTGACAATTGGCTTCTGTAACCTCCAATCCTAGACCTTCGCAAAACAGTTCAAAACTCACCGTGACCCACGATTCGATGTCTCCAGAAATGAAAGGCTGGTAAGCACCAGAGAATAAGACGAAACTCTAAACAATTTCTCCAGTAGGATTTGCTAGATTTGAAAAAAATGTAATTAAAAAGTGGGTAAAGGGAACACGGTCGCAGGTTCTATTCCTACTTACTGTGGTAGATTGGGATTTGTAACACAAGAGGTAGAAGACCAGAGTAAACTAACAAGAACAATAAATGCCAATGAGACGAATACTGGCCACCGTAGCGCTTGCTCCTGCGATTGGATGACCTTCTGCTGAGCTTTTCTACTCTCCTCCATGGCCAACATTCCTCTGGCATGAGCCACAAACGTCTTTGCTATTTGGCAGCGTTCATCACCATTAGCGTCCGATAGGGCGACTAAGGAAGAGCCTGAAAAGAAAGATTACCGATTTTTCGACAGTTAAACGAGTAAAGAGCCAATGGGATCCATTCTGGGGCCGTAGTGCTTGGGCGGACTCCCATATTGTACTTCATACTTATCTCGAACTCCCTCCTTGACTTTGCTGGTAACAACTATCAGACAAAGGGAGAGATGAACCAGAGTGATCTGGTGGTGGGAACTGCTCTGCTTAACTCCTCAAGGAGGGTAACAGAAACGAAGAAAAGCCAACCTACCTTCTGTAAATCTGGAGAAGTGAGCAGCTGATTGAAAAGCAGCAGAGAACAGAGTAGAATCGCTGATTTGCCACTGAGAGGCGAATTGTGGCATCAGACTTAGACCTATACTGCCTGATGGAATGGGTACATGAAGAAAAAACGGCAATGTACTCGCCAAGTCAACCTGTTCTGCTGTCATGAGTCCTGAAATTCATTATTAAATGGACAGAACAGGATATCCAAATTCTCCTAATAGCTCTCCAAAAATTGACTTTCGGATCGGACCCTCACCCACTTACCATTTACATTTCCTCCCTGAATGATTTTCGCATTGGAATGCAGAAACAACATGGGGACCTTCGTTTCAGCATCACTACCTCCACCATGAGATCCGCCACTGGTCATGCCGTGATCACCGACCACTACCAAAAGCAGAGGGGATCGAGCCTGAACACTATTCCGTTTCAGTGATCGATTGATTTTATTAATTTGTCACAGGAGTGTTCACCTCATGCGGTAGAGCCACATAAATACCGAATAGAACAAGATCAAGTATGAACAATTCTCGTTCCTCTTAAGGTCTTTGAAGAAAAATGACTCATTTTCTTAATCGTTGCTTCCTATTTCTGTTCCTACCAGATTTTTACTCTCAACATGCTTAGCTGTTCGTACATGTATAATTAGAACAGAGGCATCTGGAGCCAGGGATATTGACAGGATCAAAAAACGAGTTGGACCCGCTCAAGGATCCCATACCTACGCAGTAAACAGATCTGTACCATGTATATCTGACGGACGTACTCTTACAACCAGACAAGGGTCCACGCAGATAGGGGCCTCCTCCCAATGAGGATTTTACCCAAACTAAATTTCATTTTTTCTACCTACATACCGAAGCGACGTCGAATATACGCCTGGCAATGCCGTCCATTTCGCGAAGCTTCTTTTTGAGCTCGGGTGATTCGCCACCGAGAGAATGACCTTAAACAGCGGCTGAGCGAGTTTTTTAAAATAATTTTCTCTTTCAGCAGAGAAAGAACTTGTAACCAGTCAACCTAGGGAAACTAAATCCGTACTAGATGAAGACATACCTATGTGATCTAATCCGAGATAATGGAGGATCAGTACATCCCAAGTTCGTTTGTTCAAAACAGAATCTAAATGACGAGTGACATTGTTATCGACCTAAATTTATTCATTTCAGTACATCTGCAATGTTAAGTAGATTTTGGGGAAGTTTAAAATCAAGTACAGACCAAAAAGTAAGGAACAAACAATTCTACCTAGCCAGGGTTACCTCAGTATAATCATTGACAAAGAATGAAGTCACTCCTTCAGCTTCAACGAAAGCATTCGGAAAAAGCCGAATCCATGTATCGTCACCAAAAAACGCTATCCTGAACCATGTCATTTTGATAGAATTTCCGATTTCTTATATTTTCATTGGAAAAAATCAGTCAGAAATCTGAAAAAGGAAGTTCAAAAATTAAAAAATTGCAAAAAATTAATTACAAAAATTANCAGTCGTGCGACAACTGCTGGGGTGACAGAGGAACCTAAACTTCATAAACTAGAAAATCCCCGTCTAGTAATTTAGCTAAGGGACATCTAGGAGGATCGAATTCCTTGCTTTCTTATCTTCAGTACCGCCGGATGGATACGCCATAACGTATTTTTTATATTTGGATGGAATGAACTTCTAGAATATTCTTGATCTATTCTAAAACCTTCCCAATCTCCCTGCCCATCATATGTGCCATTCAATACGTTAGGAGTTACCCACAAATCACATTGAACGACAAAACTCACCTCCGTCCAGTTGATGAAGCAGACGTTACCCAGCTGTCTTCCGTATTTTCCGAAGCAAAGAAATTCCCCAGTAGAGTTATAAGAGACGGTACCACTCCGCTCGTCAATGCCTTGAAATCAAATACTTATCATATGGTACAAACATATGTATATCAGCTCAGCACTGTATGTCACCGGCGATGTTTCCGTAGTTCGGGTGCAATTTTACTGGACGTATCAAAGACAGGTTGGAAAACGAAGCGAGTTGGATGTCATAAGCTGTAGAGGGGAAAGGGAATAGGCATAACTATCGTAACGGAGACGATTATGTATGTCTTCGGAGATGTTTTTAATAGGTAACAGAATTCGTGAACGTGAATGAAAAACCGAAACGGCAGCCGTAGATCCCACTGAGATTTCTGTTTTTGACCACTTTGAATGGGTATTCAGGAATAAACGTATCAAACTATAATGTTTTTTGGAATATTCTGCATTACCTTCATACGAGGCATGGTAACTGTAGGTGTCTGAGCATTCGCTGTGAAGGCAATCGCTCGTCCTGAGACGATGGATTGGCGAAGAAACGTCATCGGGGAGTCGCTGTCAGATAAGAACGACATCCGCCAAGCATCTATTACCATGAGTACTACACGGATGTCGCTGTCGACGAGATGATCCGATTTATCGCCATCAAAGCATTCTGAAGGTAATTTTTGCATGCAATTCTTTCAGTTATTAGGAGAAAAGAAAATACTTGGTAGAGCCAGCGATTTGTAAACATCGAGTCAGAAAAATGTAATGAAAAATTCTAATGAGCGTATCTAGGGGGAACTAAAAGGGGAGGATCTCATATGTAAACCTAAAATTACAGAATCAAAAGGACTATATCACACAAACTAGGAAGGAAGTGGTGTAATGCCATATGGTGCAGATACCACACGTGTAGACTCATCTGCGAGGACCAAACCCTGATTTGTAAATGATTTGACCCTCGTACTCGTAGACCATTATTCAGGGTAAAGATGCATTCAGGTCATTACGATTCTGAAGAGAGGTCGATTGAATAGTCTTTCCAGGAATGAGATTTATGAACCTTAGGGGTCCTATCATTTCATTTTTCAAATCACAAAACTCGCCCAACCCTTCACCGACCCATGTCTAATCCAGCTCAAAGAACTCTCGATTCAATCAAAGAACTACAATTTCGGACAATAATTCGACTTTCGAAGAGGCAACGAGCAGAATTATCCGGTTTTGAAATTGGTGTACTAACTGATGCACTTTTCAGCCGGTTTTCATTTTTACCCTGGCCTTTGCAGTATTTGCAGTATTGAAGTATGATTATTTGCATCACAGTCGTTGCGACGCTTATTTTTGAACTTTTCACTTTCTAGCGATTAATTTTTGTAAAAGAAAAAATAATCTACTCGCCTATTAGATGTCTGAAGGTTAAAAAAAATTAAAAAGTTCTTATAACTCCTCGAAATGATTTTAAATCCATAATTTGATATGCATTGAGAAGCCAGCTTTCTTATGAATCAGCATTAAACCTTGAATCATCAGTTTACATCGATCTTCGCCTTTTGCATTGCCATTTTTGCATTCTATAAAAGGGAGCCAATCCTTTTACCAGTGAGCACATTCCATTTCATCAAGTTCAAAAGGGAGTTTTAGAAGATCGCCTTCATCAATGGATATACATGTGATAGGATTTGAATAAGAACTTCAGGCCGATTTATGTGACATCTCCATAAAAGGGCCGATCAGTTTTCGATTAACTATTTTTTAATTTTTTTT
Source organism: Haemonchus placei (assembly GCA_900617895.1). Classification (NCBI taxonomy): domain Eukaryota; kingdom Metazoa; phylum Nematoda; class Chromadorea; order Rhabditida; family Trichostrongylidae; genus Haemonchus; species Haemonchus placei. Next base: position 406 of record UZAF01020209.1, on the reverse strand, counting down.
GCAGTAATAGAAAGAGATTGAGATGAAATTGCCTCAACAAATTAATAAATTTTTCAAAAAGTAGCATTCTTTACTAACTTTCGAATTCAGAGTTTGATGGAGCCACCGTGTGTGGCTTAATATCGGCCGTTAGAGAAAATCCATGTAGAATAAATAGCACGGCCAGGACCAGGCTGAGAAAGCCAATCTGTAAAAGAAAACATTAGAACGAATCTCACGGTTTTGGCGCTGTAATGGATTGAAGGGGTACCCATCAAGGGCAGCACCGGATTTTTTTGTTCTCTATGAGGCTTATTTTTCCTTATTCTTCTCACCATTTTCAGTATTTTCGTGACGGTATTTCCATCAAAAAACAATAATCAGTAGAGTTAGATAAAACTGAAACTCATCAACTCACAAGAAATTC
>UZAF01020208.1:0-19203 GCA_900617895.1 Haemonchus placei | reverse complement strand
TGCGATCAGAGCAACTTTGTTCGACACTTTCTCAAATACGGTTGTCATAAAGTTCTCACTGCATGTTAGTGGACCAACTGAGACACGATCATCTCTCACACGCGTCTGAAACACCTAGTTGCTGTTTAATCGGAAGGAGTTCATGCAGGATTCTAGGACAGGAGATGAGAGCTGGATTGTCTAGGAGAACAATAGGAGCGTTGTTCTCACGACTCTCACGACGACTATCTGCAGCTCTCTGCTCCAGGAACCCGTTCATTTAATGGAGGAAAAGCGAACGAGAAGAGTTTTTGCCCATCTTCTGGATGATAGCGCTAAATACCGTAAAAGAGTTCGAGACGTGTGTACGAGTATCTCCTTGCAATAACCTAATATTATATTTGTAGCGTCGCGGAGCCATTCTTACCGGCAGGTTGCGAAGAAGCTTGAGGATCGCGAGTGAAATAAGCTAGAAGCTTCCCCAACTCGCGATCCTTGATTCTCTTACAGTTTGCATTTGAGTCTGCTCTCCAAGCTCGTACGTAGACGTTTCCTCCATTTTAATGTTTACCTATCTTTTAGTCATAGTCAAGATTTTAACAGTTTCTATGGATTTCAAATAGATTAGTAATATTTATATAATAGCAGCATGCTGACTGCCTGGCTAATGAAAACCGAATGCTCCGAATGGGAACGGATAGTGGATACTGTTCTGTTATTGTAGGAGAGAACACACTGTGCTGATCGAAAGGCACACAGATTTTTGCTAACATTATGAGCATTTTTGAAATGAAACAATCAGAAGATCATAGGCACGCCATGCTCAGTGTCTTTAATTTATTGTATTGCTAAATTCCAATCAGCTTGACGACTCGCTTCTTCAGTTGCAGAATTGCTGTCGTATTCCGAATTCGTTCTCTTCTCATTCAATTTTCCATTCAAGCAGCGCTAGATTCGCTGAGGAGTCAAATGGGAGATCGAGGTGTGACTGTATTTCATAATCTCGCCAAAAATGTCGAAAACGAATACGAAGAGAATGCTGTCAACAGCGCTTTCGAGTGTGCCTCTTTCTTCTGAAAGGAGAACATCGACGAGTTATCGATGGCAAATATTCGACACTGCTAGTGCATCACTCTGAGTTGTTACTATATGGGAATCTTACAAAGGCAGTCATTCAGTGACGTCCGAAATCCCAAAAAACCTAGCACCACGCATTATTATGAGAAGCTTTGGGGAAAGAGTAAATGGTCGATGAGTTCTGTGAGTGATATTACAAAAAACAAAATTATTACCTGGACTAAAAAGACATATTTGATTCTTACTTACATCCTGCAATGGGCAGCACATGTTATGAATCTTCCCATCTTTGTGGACCTCGCAGCAAGTGGTGAGCGCTGGGCAGATTTTCTCGGAGCCACATCTAACTGGAGTGAGTTCATCTGCTTCTTCTTCCTTAAATCTACATATTTTCTCTAAGAATCGCTCTCATTGGTATTGTAAATACATTGAACTTATTCAAGAACTAACTCGGTAGGGATACTTCATCCTGACTGCTGGTTTTTTGCGTAGTGGAGTAGCATCGAATTTCCGGTAAGAGCTTACCACGAAGAAGTTCTGAAAGGCCAGAACTTGAATGACTATGATTAAGATGACTTGATCACATGTCTCTATATGACTTCAGTTGCTGGTATTAATGGATCTGGTATCCAAAAGATTTTATCATTCTTACCATCATCAATTAGATAAATTAATGAATAGAAACACTTGTATGTGTGACGAGCGCTTGGCGGAAGTTGTGTAGCTCCCCCTTGCACCATACCTGTCGTTATAAGGGCGAAAAGCGTCCTGGATAGGGCACGATAAGGAATTTGAGATTGTATCGTGTGAATGCTTCAGGCCCTGGTGGACGAGTTTCAGGGGCTTTGTAGAGGCTGCACCATTATAGAGGAACCGATGTAAGAAGTTCAAACAACTTGTTAAGGCTCATAGCGACAGTGAAAGGCAATTCCAGACAGTTATGATTCGATGAAATCAGCTCTTTGTACGATAGGAGCAAGGTAAATCTCGTTCAAAAACCCCTTACATACCATTCCTGTCACGGTGATCTCGTACAACCTCCACTTCCACTACTTTTAGAAAGCTTCAAGTAGTCGGATTTTCTCACTTTCTCCGCCACCGATGTACCCCTCTACATCAACACTTCCGTTTTTCAAATTGAAAAGATTACCTCAGAATCATCGTGAACTATGCCTTTAAACGGTTGAGTATATCAAGAAATCATGTCCATATGTCATGCCTCTAAGTTTGCCGTCTTAGCCGTTCTTCCATCGCTGCACTTCGTCACTATTGCTCTAATTGTGGACACACAGGTAAGTAAGGCTCGTGCATGTTTGGTCCCAAACCGCTTCCAGATTTGGAATGTTGAAGAGCAGGCCGAGATGGCACACGTATGATTTGAAAGGGTCACTGCTATTTATTAATCTTTGTTGTAGGAGGATTCGACTCCAAAAAATGTCCACTGCGCGAAATTTGGAAAAAACTGGTAGGTAAGTACGAATGTGCTTGTAAGGAAATTCCATTTTCAGGTCTCAACACTCCAGGCAACCGTAATTTTCCTACAACTGTTGTGCTGTTGGCAGAATTGGATTCGAAAGTTTCTATTTGAAATTTTATTACAATAAATATCAAAGATAAAGCTGATCCGCGGCTTGCCTTATCCTGGATACATCGCTGTCCAGATGTATCGCATGTGAAGCCGCTTGGGCAGCAATGCAGGTGATCGGCACAGCAATTAGCTCCTTCTACAGGACAACATCCATACTTTCCACTCACAAGCATACAACATGTGCTTCCTAAAATACTGCTAGAACGATGTGAATTACTGACAACTAAACGGTACCTGATGGGCATTTGCTCCGTCGATCGGGGCATATGATTTCATTCTCATCCGTTGATTGCTGTGCATTACCCTTCCTTCGTGGAGGAAATATTTCACCCTATGATGGGTATGTTTACTTTAACAAACCCAAATTCCATTCAGATTTAGAGACATAGAAAGAAAAGGTTTACGGAAACACGCCCGTAAAACCAGCTGCCCGAAAAGAACTCACATTTGTTTTAGTGCAATGAAGCTTTTCAGGATCACATTGTGTACCTTGAGGGCAACAGTGGATATGGTCACTGCAGCATACCGCGTTCGGAAAAGGGCAACAACCCCAGTCACCACTCTAAACGACGAATTACCGACTTAAAAACTTACAAATGGCTTGACAGAAAAAGAAACCTTCTCACCGGTAATCGGCAACAAGTGGTTGAGTCTGAACAAGAGAATCCTTCGCCACAAATTTGAGTTTCCTGCAATGGAACAGTGTGAAGGAAATGATCTTGAAATCGATAAACACTACTTCAACTCTACTAAAGAACATGAATTCACAGAGGTTCTCGAGAACTTTGNTTTTTTTCTTTTGTATGGTTTACAGAAGTTTTAAAAGATCAGTAATAATTATATAATAGCAGTATGTCGATTTTGTGGCTCAATAGGAAGTACATACGAAGAAAGGAAAGAGGGGAGGTCTTCGAAAATTCCTGATGCTCACGGGATTTCCGAACAAGTGCTTCAAAGTCTCGGGTAACGTCAAACATATTATTTCGTTAGAACACCAGTAACCGTAGTCTTTGTCCAGACAGAACTCTACAACCAAGAACGGGCTACAATAAACTTCTAAAGTACTGCATCGATCAATGGAAGTGAGCGCTAATAAGAACTGTTCATCCACATTGACGTCCTGCTCCATATCAGGAACCGTCTGCTCTCTTTGTCATGTTTGGCACCACGTTGTTGATTATCACAGTGGGAGCGGGCCCTCGTCGAGAGGAATGATGTTGGAAGCTGCGCACTATCTGATGAGTGACTAAGTTTTTTGACGAATTAACGTTTTCTGAGAAGGCTCTTCTCAGACGACAAAGATTTTCGGAGGTGAAGCTAAACTGTTGTTTTCCAATTGGTTTCACGTTTTTATTTCATATGCCCATTACTCTTTGTCAACCTAATTATTCTTCATGAGAAACAAAAAATATTTCACAGTTAACTCACAGAATTGACGGGAACGAATGCAAGCACGACGATTTGTGCGATGAACAACATTGCAAGGACAGAGAGTGTGCTCTTATCTTGTTGGCAAGTGTTTTGATTGACCATCTGATAAAATAAATGCCATTACACAGCATCTACCGCAATGCAAAAATGATTGGACTTTGGTTACATTGGGGCTATGTAACGGGCTCTATGACCCCTGCTTTAAGAAGCACTAAATTTTGAGTGGCTAACGCTAATAAATGGTTTGACATGCATTTTGTATTTGGCTTTCATCTGAGGGCGATGTTATTTTATTGAACATATATGACTTGTACAAAGAAGTACAAAGATCTGCAAAAGTCCGACATAGACAGACTTGGAAGCTAAACATTTGATGAGTTTGCAATGCTTGATTGACCTAGTATTTTTTACTAGTCAGGCTAGTCTTTTATCGTCGAGATCTCGTGAAAAGTGCGTTTCTGAAATATCTTAACACTGCCCCACTTTTCCAGCTTCTTTGAAGGCACAGCGCGCTATAATTTCGTATCTGGACAGAGCGAGTGCTGTTGGTATCGTGCACATCGGCTATGCCAAAGGTTTGCATTTGAGTAGAAAGCCTTTGAAAAGAGATTCGGGGCTCCTTCTACCTCATGTCCTCCCTGAAATTGCCTGACTAGCTATCCAGTGTCTACCCACTGTTTACGCTTAGGACAGGCTGCCGAAAACTCAGGTCAATAAGAGGCTATTAAAAGGGAGAAGGACCGAGATGACGCACTGTACTTTCAGTGCTCAAACGTTCGCATCAGAATTACGTGTCCATGATCTGACTATGCAAGCTAAATAGATCAATAGGATCGAACGAGACGAGAAGGCTTCGGCCGCTGAAAATGTTATGGTCCTTGCCAACCCCTCTCTTCACGTTGACAATGAATTCCTCGTGAGGTACGAGAAAATCTGGTCGTGAAGTTATCGGAGAATCAATGAAAGTCTTTACTCATTGAGTAGGAACACTCCGGTTGCCTAAGCTTTAACAACCACTTCAGATTCGATGGTAACAAAGCCCCTTTTAAATCGGTGATTGTCGGAAATACGGTATCCTGTGTTCTCGCGATACTTCACCCGACAGTGTGGTGTGATCGATTGCACTTAACCCTCTCCAAAACCTCGCTTGATTGCATGGCTGCCCCTCGTCTAATAATCTGCCTGTCCTGTTGAGGATGACTTGTGTGAAGCTAGGATGGTAGGCAGAAGGTAAACCTTACTGTCGAAGATATCCGAGCAAGTCAGAGCAGGTGTCGTAAATGACCTTCTGCATTACCCCTAGAGATGCAATAACTATTTCGTCGGGACGACGAAGGGAAGTCGCGAATCTCCTTCACTGAGGGTTCTCTCTCACTGAAATCTCTAGCTGATTGGTAACTGGCCACTTTAGGTGACGGATCGGAGAGTAAATCACACATCAAAAGTCGCCGACACCTAGTCAGAGAGGGGTGGATTCAGGGGATGAACTCCTTCCTTCTGCTGGGCTGGTCTATATACCTTCTGTAGCTCGGGGTGTCTTCAAGCATACGTGTGTGGGAAGTCTGCGGGTGCGGTTTGTATCCTGCACATTAGCTCAGCCGAAAGCGTGCATTTGAGTGAGTGGGAAGTATCCGGCAGGCGATTTGAGGCCGCCTTCAGATAAAAGCCTCTTGTGCACTCGAGGATAGCTGGCTAGTAACCCGGAACGAGCCTAGCTCTCACGTCAAAGCCTGGCCTCGTCGGTACCCTCATGCCAAAAACAGTAACATGAATAGGCTCCATTACCCTGAATCTGTGGGAGCTCCGAATACGGCAACCTTGGGTAGGATCGCTCGGGAAAGGCTGCTGAATCTTAGGGCTAAAACAGGCTGCTCAAAAGGAGGACTAAGATGGCATTTGAACTTCCAAACCAAGAACGCTTGCATTGGAAGTGTGTATCGAAGTCCTGATGATGCAATCTAAGAAGATTAAGCACGTCGTCATCGGTCAGAGTGCAGTGTGGGTGTCCTCGCAAATATTTTATTTATTTATTTATTTTTTATTTATTTATGCGTTCCATGACGCGCTGTATTGAGATATACGGCTGTTCGCGAAAACGATCATATAGACTTAGAGAAAAAATAAAAAATTAACAAACCAAACAAGGTGTAATGAACATAAAGTTGGAACAATGCTTCGTCATAAAACTCAGGATTAGTTAACAAATAGTAGGAATTGATGCGCAACAACAGAGACCTAGACCAGAGAGTCGCTCGGCGAGCATACTTCCCTAGAGCAGAGGCGAAAATGTAGGAAAGACTCAGTGAGGTCAGAACTCAACCCCAGCGATAGAGTTAGGATTAAAGTGGCTAGAAGGGCCCTGGCTTTGAGATCTGTGGGCAAACGCTGCAGAGTAAGCCAGCACCAGCCGGCCATGGTGCCCTTCGCCACTGATTGGTTAGGGTCATGGAAATTTACCGGCACTTCGAGACACGGGTCTGCCAGCCACCCACGTGGAGCCGGCAAACTTAGCAAAATCTGCCGCAGATCACTCCACGTCAACCAGACCAGAGACCTCCTTGCCGTATGGTGTTTAGGGGCTCCACAAACTCAAATACGCATCTGGCTAGGAACATCAGTTTACGTATATGAAAGATTGACAACTCGAATCGGGCGCAGGATTGAAAAGATATGGTCAACATCTATTTCAACAATCTTCTTTACCTACGCTTAAAGAACAAGTAACGAAGAAGAACACTGGAAGGACTGTAAATGGACCTGTTGGGACACATCAGAGAAAACCACGCCCTCTTCAAGGTCATCGTCGATGTTGCTACCGCCAATATTGGCCTCCAGAACGGCTGAAAAGCTACATATTGGAATTATGGCATGAGGGAGGTCGAACTCGTGCAGATAGGTCAGGGAATGATCGACCGCTAAAGAGGTGCAGTTTTGGCGGGAGTTATTAGGATAAAAAGAGGGCGAGGAGCGTTTCAAAAGTCTTCTTGTCTGCGGAACCCAGCGGGAGCCCAAACTGCGCCTCTCCCACCCGGCTTCCACTGCCCGAATCCGACGTCTCTAACCCGGCCTGAAGACTTAATCGCCTGGACCACGAGTGTTCTAGTGATTCCATTTTTTTCATTCATTGTCTTTATTGTTATTTCATTTGATTGTTGTTTTCCGTTCAAATTTGTCGTTGTCCTCGTTTCGGATAAATTTATTGTGTTCCGCGTGTAACTGTGCCTTCCGTTGAAACGGTCTTACTTCGAGAAACCGGGGTTCGGTGCTACAGAATTCACATAACAAAATGGAATGAGCTGGGTGGAAGACTGTTCGAGCTTATCATGTCGAGTCACACCATCCCTTCTAATTCGCAATTCCAGCAACTCTCTCATTTGCGATTGACTTGGAAGTCAGAATGTTTTGCCTGAATGACAGTGTTGTTGTTGTTCCAAAGGTTCACGCATGACCGTACTTGCTTCTCCTACGCGCTACATCTGCTTTGTCCGTGTGGAGATATTTGCGGAGTTCAGGAAACGAAGCTCCAAAACTATCATCAGTCAAGAACACTTCACTGCAAGGAATAATCAACAACCAAGGCCTGAACGAGCGAAGCTGCGCAGAGATACAATGGAAGAAGGTCCAAATGGAAGAAGAGCATGTTATAGTCAAAGCCGCCGAGGCCAAGAAGAGCACTTGCAAGGTCGCCGGGCCTTAGCGAATTTCAAGACAAAACGGACAAAATTGAAATCATTGACAATAATCGTACCTACACCTTTTTACATCTTATCATTTGTACAATTTTGGAGGAATCAACGAATGAATCAACAAATCAAGACGTCGCGACCGCAAACTTTCAAGAAAAACAGGATTTTCATTGTATAATATCGTGGAAATGAAGGATCAAACTATTTTGATATTAATAACGTCCTCATTGCATCCTCACAACATTTCTACGCACCTTGTTATACAGTGGAGCTGAAGTATTTGCCACATTTTTACTAAACTTAAATAAAAGCTGGCAGTATCTGACGTGCTTCGGGCTCAGATTTTGCTTGAAACTACACTTGTTTAGGACATGCTTTTGATCCCAATCCACAGGTTTCGAAGATAGTTCACCTGAGGGACCACAAGCCTGAAGGGGGGGGGGCAAAAAAGAGCTCACACATCCATTCCCACAACCACTGCCGTTTGTACCGCGAAAATGTATGGATTTAACTGCATCGCGTATTTTTTCTCCAACTGCACACATTGCACGTGCAGCAGCTACGATCTCGTCCAAACAACCTCGTCATACCATTACCTCGTCCAAAGATAGAAATGACTCAGTTCAAAAAATATTTACATTCTGGATTCCTGAGAAATTCGTCAGCTCTTTTTCCACCCACTTAGAACTCTACATTGAAACGTTCGCTATTAATCCATTACAAGTACATGAACTTATCGCGAAGTGCACCTTGAAGAGTGCTAACCCGGTACAGATGACCTCCTATCTCACATCCATGTGCGCGACGGGTATGCGGCCAATGAGAAAGCAATCTGAAGACGGCCCAGCCTTCTAATTCTGCTTTAGCTGACATTCATTCTTCTTCAACTTTTGCTGTAATACAACTTCTAGGACAAGTTAACTAGTTTGGAATGGCCAGCTGCTTCCCACCAGCGAAGACGTCTGGAGAAAGAAATTCAAAGTGGGGGAGACGGGCAGTAGGATCGGTTTTGTGTAATCGATTCGAAGAGCGCGGCTGTCGTGGACCATTCGCTTCGCCGCTGTTACAGCTCCAGCCTTAGTCATACAGCACAATCGATATGGGATCATTGATTTAGGCTTGATTCTACTGTTAGTTCTCTTGTTGCTGCAGTCTTACCCGCTGCTGCATTCTGCTGCGTTCCTTCGCGCGCGGCGTCCCTCTCGCCGCGATGCGGCAATTTCGAACCTACTGCACCATACCCTTAGAGTTGTGGTAAGTAAAATTCCACATAGTTAAGTTCTTGCTAAGTTTTCGACCACCGCACTTGTCCATGGCAATTAAAAATCTAAAAATCTATAAGTTTGTTCATATGAAAGGTTGGATTCCGATGTGAGATGATTTTATTAGGGCAATGAAATGATACATCAATGTACTGAAGGAGGTCAGGTAAAGAAGAGACGACAGTATTAGAAGAAATCACAGATATTATTATATTACACGATATGGACGCGAGGGCGGGATCTCGCCGGCATCCGCGGTCGTGTTAAGACCCAAAACACCAAAAACCTTGCAGACGAAGTTTGAAGAAATAAATAACATTCTGAAGAACAAAGTTATAGCAAAAAAAGAAAGAATAACAAATAAAATGCGTGGTTGTGGAAAATGGAAACGAGCAAGCGACGAAGATGCAACGTATCCTCTGATTCAACGAATAAAGCCGTGTGGAAGTAACTGGTAATTACGAAAAGGCCGGTTTTTTGGAAACCTGAACGTCATACTATGTTTATAATCCTTATTTGGTGTATTTACATTCAGTGTATCTAGGATATGAGAAATGAATGCACTCATAAGTTTGCAGGAAAGCAGGCAGTGTTATTATTGCTGTTCACAATCTCTATTCATTAGGACACTTAGGAGACATCGGTTCTACTATTCTAACGAAGATAAGAATGTTCATTGATATCCTAGGCTAGGTAGGATATTGCCTTTCAAGGAATTCAATTCTGGAAGCCTTAGGGGAGTTCTTAGTGAACTGGATGGATCGTGCAGATTACTTGTGCCCAGACTCGACGAGAGAGACGAGGACAGCGAGGACGAGAATCCAGAGGAAAGGGACGAAGGCAAGGATGAATGCAGCGAGGGCAACGATGACAGCGGTGGTAGTCCGGAGTAGGATGGCAAATTGTTCATCTGCATTGGTTCCACCTTGAACTAAAATAGAGTGAAGGAGGCTGATTTCAGACCATTGAAAGACTTCAGACACCCACCTTCATGTTTGGATCATGGTGAAGAGACATAGAAGGAGCAGACATGTGTGATGAGGACGGTTGCTGATGTGATGAGGGTGGCGGTGCAGCCAACATTGGCGTAGTGGACGATACGGCTTCATCTTCTCTCTCCATCTTCATCTCTTTTTCATCTGGTTTACAGGTAGTCGTCTTCCAGTGCGTTCGAAGACCAGAAGGGCTGTAACACGATTACATAGGCAGGGTCCTCGAAGAGGTCTGAAGATTTGCGTGATATGAAAGGCATTTCCCTACATTTGCAGTGCACCGCTTAAGGAATACTGACTTTTTTAGACAGTTTGAAGCAAACTTTTAGCCAACTATGAGGATTCCACAGCAGCGAACTGATCCATCAGGATGGCAACACATTATAACGTTACTATTAGAAAAATCCCAGTGAAAGAAGAAAAATTTTGAATGCGCTTCTTCTTCCATCTATAAATTACATTGCATTACATCGCTCGAATTAAAAATACATCAAACGGGTTACTGTATACTAATTTTCAAGACAACGGTACTGTCTCCTTGACCCAGCTCCACTTTTTCACTTTGTAATCGCAAGGTCAATTTCTGCCGTGCAAGTCGATTTGTCTTGCACAATTAGCGGATATACCCCAAAATAAGAACTATGCTTGTGAATGAACGCTATGAGGTTTCGGGATTCGCTAGAATTTCCACGGCAAGACTGTGCTACCATCAGAATTTCACCTCAAAAATTTGGGAAATTCCGAATGGGAAGCTTCAAGATTATTTTCCAAAGTCTACTTTTTCTTGAGCTTTCTTATCCGTACATCGCAGTGAGAATGAGCAAGTTGAAAACCTCTTGCGATAAGGATACAGCATCGATGTGTTGGTCAGGAACAAAGTTATTGGCAGCATGTAAATTGTTGATTATGTAAAAAGTAGTAAGCTTGACTAGAACTATCTCAAGGTACGGCGAAGGAAGTAAGATCCTCATAATAACCAAAAAATGGGCTCCCAAGGCACGCTTTGGGGACTGAGGAATGTTTTTGGAACCAGCAATGAAAGCCATGGAAACGCTTTCAATGTCTCCTTATATTGTCTTGCATTTCTACACTGTTGTATTGTGGGCAGAAGTGGTGTAGGGGCAAGTGGCGCACTTCACATACGCATGGTTATGGGTTCAAATCCCGGGTCGATATCTGCCTAGGTCAACCAAGCCTTCCAACCCTCCTGGTTCGGTCAATTGGTACCAGGCTCGTCTGAGAGGAGAAAAGCACTGACTTGTACATTGGCTGACCACCGCAAGTCATCGTATAGGTCACATACTCATTCAATACGCCACTACGATTCTGAATGGGAGTCGAATGCGTGGGCGCATCCCTCAGACGGGATTGATCAAGGCTCTAAGACTTATCCTTTATCCCTATCCTTAAGTTGTACTGTATATCGTTGCAAGAATCCCAGCCTATTTCAATACACGACTTGGTACTTTACCAGTATGTTGAGTAGACAAGACGGACAGGATCAAACTACACTCTTTTCCGTCACGTTTCATAGTAGCAGGAGTCTACGGAATCTGGTAGTGAGAACGACGAGGGTTAGCTTCCGTCAAAGGCACGCATCCAAATGTCATCACCTATTCTCCACCCCCTTTCACAAAAACCAGAAGTGATTAGATTCCCACCAAAAGCAACAATGCCAAACGGTTCTGCGCAGGAGTGTAAGCCATGCTATGCAGACAGTAATGTTTACAGTACGATCGTACCTGATATATTTCTTGCCACACGACATACAGGCGTACGGTCGTTCATTGGCGTGCAACCGTTTGTGGAGGCGTAAGTGGACGTACTGAGTGAATTTGGCGCTGCACACATCACAAGCATACGGCTTTTGCCCGTTGTGAAGTCGCAAATGTGTTTTCAAGTTCGATGTCGATGAAAAACGCTTGTCGCAGATGTCGCAGCGATGAGGACGCTCTCCTGAGAACATTCATGCGAATCACGACAAAATGTCTTAGACAGGGCTCTTACCTGTGTGCACGAGATTATGCTTTTGCAAATGCGCCAATTGGGTGAATTCCTTTCCGCAGACCGTGCACTTGAAGGGACGTTCGCCAGTATGAGTCCTACAACGACGTTGTTTCTACTTGAGAATTCCACGACGAATTATACGAGTTACGAGGGCCGTTTTATAGAATTAGACCCACCTGACATGTACCTTCAAATTTGAAAGCTGTCCAAAAGTCTTGTGACACTCCTTACAAGCGTAACGAGTCTTACCGTTTTCTTGTTGTTGTATATACTGAAAGGCATAACCTTGGTCTTATCGCTTTTCTGGGAAAGAATGTAAACAAGTGTTACTTTTGGAGTGCCGTATCCCTCGTTGTGATTAGGCGTACTTGATGCTGGAAACGGAGGGGCAGGAAAAGAGGCTCCTCCTCCTCCTCCACCGAAATGAGCCGATACGCTTCCACCTGTGAAAGCCGGAGTTGCTGCCGAAAAGATTGGCTTCACTTCCTGAACTGATTACTTTATCACCAAAAAGTTCTTCAATACCACCAGATATCTCACATGAGTTCCGTAAATCCCATTATAATTGCCAAATCCGCTGCCAGCAGTGGCGGCGAGAATTGGCTGAGCATCGCTCGGTCTCCCGGATGCAGTAATTCTGGTAGCTGCAGCAGTGGCTGCAGTGGCTGCTGCGGCCGGTGTTGACTGAGGCACCCACAGCCCTCCCCCACCTGAAAGCAAGCTAACGCTTTATGTACGTGATTGACGCTTGCGATTGAAACTCACTCAGTTGTTGAGTTCTCCTGAAGTAGTCCTGGAACAAGGAAAGCGGATTTAGAGGGCTAGGCCTGACAGGAGCAGGTGCTGGAAGAGACGTAAGGCGGGTTGGGACAGGACGATGGACTGGATTTTGTATGACGTTCGGACGGGTTTGCACCTCTGCCAACGATGGAGGAGAACTGCTGAATTCTTTTCTAAGCAACGGTAAATTCATGTACTCGTCGCATTGAAGACGATGTCCCCCTAGGATTCTTACAAACCTATTCGAATTGCTCTTCTCGGATTCGCCGTCGTCTCCGACGTCCACATCGGAGCTATCGCCACGATCGGCCTTCTCACTACGGCTGCTTTCGATTGCATCACGTTTCATGCTGTAGTCCAACGCCTCTTGGGGTGAGGCTCGATCCTCCATCGCCCATGGCTGTTGTGGGGGTGGAGGAGCGCTGCGCTTTGGTGCTGCAAACACGGCAATGTTGCTAGAATAAGGAATTTGCACACACAGCTGACTCACCCGTCCTTGTCGCTTCACACGAGACCGGATAATTTAATTTCTGAGCGTAGTCCTTACTGAACCAGAAGGTCAGTTCGCTGTTTGGCTTTATCGAGCGGATAGAGTAGAAATAGATGTCTTTCTCCATCTGAATTATGGAGGAAATCACTCAAAGTTGACTACTCTTTCTAACTTCTTTCTTAGTATGCTCCCATCTCTGAGAGATTCCATGAAATCTTCTAGAGTGTACCTGGCAGGCCACCAAGTTTTGCATTTCGTTACTGACGGCAACATTGACGAACTTCATCCAATTGCAGCGACTTTCATCTTCGACCACAATTGTCTTCAGTGCTCTTCCACCAGACGGTGACATGACCTGTATAAAAGTACCAATGTTCCAGAAGTTGTCATATCCCTTTCCCCGTTATGGAGTACAGATGGTATCTACCACAACTCGATCTTAACTACACCTATGAAAAAAATGTCCCTAGAATATCCTCCCAACTGCCAGGTCCCTCCCACTACCAGAATATTGTTGAGTCTTGACAAAGTCCTGGAGCTCAACCTTAATTCCTCTACTCGTCCTTGCCGTTATGTAAGTCCATCTCGAAAGCAACGCTCTCATTGGAATTGCCTTTTTCAGTTATTTATTCAGTCCTATTTTAAATAATCGAAATGGTATCGAAGAACTCCAATGGCTTCAGATCAACGGCTGGGAAAAAAGGGGGAACACTATCGAGAAAGACCAAACCAACCTTCCATTCTTTCGGTGAAGAGGTGGGAGCAGTAGGCGTGGAAGGGCCACTTCCAGAAGAACCACCAGCACTGGAAGCTTCAGCCGGGCAGATCGGTGCGCAGTCGGCTCCATTCATCTTTACCTCTCCGAGCAGAGGTCCGAATCGAACACCACGGGGAATGTAATCGACGGACCAAACACCCATGCGCTGAAAAGTACATGCAGATACTTACAGCCCAATGATGACTCGATTTAGAAGCACTGTGTACACATCAAGCAATTTCAACGAATCGCTTATCGCAGCGTTTCTTGGTGACGAAAGTAGAAAACAGAACGGAGTACCAGTGCAAAGACACCGTTCTGTTACAGATCTAGACGAAAAATTGTACCGAAGGGTCCTGAGTTGAAGGTCGGATGGTAAGATTGAGCGGTAGAGAGGTGATCGCTCGATTTTTTGCATCCTAAAGACAAAGTTTTGATGATGAAGTCCTGCAAGGAAGCATCAAGCACTCACCTGGTGCTGAACCGGTTTATCCGGCACATGGAACACACACAACTGCGACAACGTCTCATCGTTTATTTCCCGCCAATCCCAATCGGCCATGCGCGAAGAGTCGTGGGATACTGTAGGAAATTACAACCGTAGCATTGTTGGTAGGATATGTAGAGGTGTTTCACATGTTTCTAGGGCCAAAATCATTCTTTCGAACTTCAACTAGTTCTTCGAACTCGACCAACCCAAGGTCTTCTGTGTTCCTCAGAGGGTACTGTGAGAGGACTATTTGTGATTGGTAAACATCCACCGCTTTCCCGAAATATGTCAAAAAAATAGCATAGAGGGTTTCGAATAGAAAGGGTGAAGGACTGTTACTAATAGAAATGCAAGAGAGAGGAGCGCACTTCGACAAACGCGAGCCTAATCAAATGAAATCAGCAAGGATCTTATGTCAGCAAAAATTTCGGCTCGAGCAGAATAGAACTATTGAACGTTATGATATGAGCTTTATAGAAAAGGTTTCTGCTCCTTGTTACACATCGCTAACGGTGCAGTCATCAACGGGTGAGAACTTCACTTGCTCCCTTACCGTATCCCGTTTGAGTAAGAAGAAATTCCTAAGCTGTGAATCCCTGTCATAACTAATTGTAAAAGGAAAATCGAAGTACGAACCCGAACGACGAATTTCGATATTTCCAGTTAACCAGCTCCAACCGAAAATTCCCTTACGAACTTGTTTGTCAACTAGAGGCCGCTTCTTAAGAGCTTCTCAAGCTTATTTGGTGACTTCCTTTTTGTTTTGTAATCTTCTGAAGAACCATTTATCAAATATCAGTGGGCAATAACAATCGGCGGAAAAACTTCCCAAGCCCACTCTATCGATAAAGAGTTATCTACGCCCCCCTCAAATTTATGAAAAACGACTAAGGGCAAAAATCATTTTGCTAGATCGGGACTCCATTAGTAACGAAGAACTAGTTGTTGTTCACGATTTTTGTTTTACGAAGACGATTTTATCAGCCAAAACAGGGCGCTTTTGTTTTGGGTTGCTGATAGCCTATCATTAAACGGACATTACTCGATACTGCTATGAGTAGTGCTTGTGCCAAATTGGATGTAAATAGTCTTTTCCGAACTTAAGGTAAAAGGAGGTGTGACAATGTCTACGCGATATAATAAAAGTATAAATCGGCAACCCACCTTGTGCAGGTTGAGGCGGTCGATTCTGAGCTGCGGGCTGTTGTGGCAGGGCTCCAAACGGTGGAAGCCCTGCTGAAGAGCCATCACCTCGGTCTTCGCCCATCTAAACGTTCTGTCCTCAGCGAAAACTCGTACGCACAAAAAGTTCAACGAAAATATCGAAGGTAACGAAGAAATGGGAGGTGTTCCCAGGTGGATGCATGCGGTGAGGTTCAAATAAAGTTGAGATCAAACGAAAAACAAGTTCAATGAAAATGGAAGCAAGAGCTGTTCAGTGGCTCGCCACCGTCATTCCTGTCTATCGTTGCCGTTAGAGACCAGCCGTCAGAGTTCCCTTATCAGTTCTTCAAGTTTGCTAAAACTGTCACCGACGCTAAGACTGCTATCACAAAATCCACATTACGGGGTTGATGGAAGTCCCTGTTCACTCCTGGTCAAACCTTTCCTAGAGAAAGCCTAAAATCCCGGTAGGGAGTGAATGAAAACGCCAACAGGCGCCAGCGAGCGTTGATCGGCGTCGTAATTGCAACATCCTGGTGATGACCGGTTGGAAGGCGCTGTATGACTCGCGCAGACCGCGAACTTCTTGCACTTGAAGAGGTCCGGCATCAACAGCCTCGTTCTTCCACGCATCGCCCTCTTGAATTCCACCATCACCTCACAACAAATGTATCCTCGCTCTCCGGTGAATTTCACAGTCTTCGAGAAGAAACATCTAAGTAAAGCAGGAATATTTGAAATGGTCAACTACTCTATCGCCTGCGGCAGTTCGGGAAAACAGGCTGAATCAGACCAGAGCAGTTTCGAAGAAGAAAGCCGTGACCTAGTATAAGGTAAAGAAAGAAACGAAGTAACAAATTCGAATAAGCCCCCATGAGGCATTCACATGAGAAAAATAAATATGCGATATAGAATAACAATCTGTGAACTGTTATTGAAGAAAGAGATAGCTAATGCTTCAACGTCAACGTCAAGGGGAGGGGAGAAGGCAGTCGTCAGAGGCGTATCGTTGGCTGGGCTAGGCGCTCGTCCATCGGCTAATCTGCACGCGAAAAACTCGTTGCAGTCGTCGCACCAAGCATAATGGAGCTGTTTTTGGATGGCGAGAGTGGGCCGTCCAAACTGGACACCCGATAGCCGTTCCAGCTGAGCGCCATCGGATCGAGATCGTCTTGTCTATCTCGCACGCCAATGGGTTGTCAGGCTCACAAAGAAGCTAGACGCCTATAGCCAAGCGCAATCAGTTCTATCAAATTCCATCAAAGGAATAACGCCGTCAGAAACGAATTTAGGGTATGTGTAATAATGTCGAGAGAAGCAATATCACTGGCAGCTTTCGACCTTCTACCAGGTTAAATTTCGGCATATGGAGAGAATATATTTTCGACGGTTTTATCGAAAACTCTCAAACGTAGAAGACCATTTTATGACAAAATCTGCACAAAAGACCTTTGGAGTGAGAATTAAGTCAGGACGAACAGTTATCCGGATCGTATCTGTACGGGAGTGAAAGTACCTTTCTATGTGCGACGTTTTCGCCGCGAACAGAAAATCCGGCACGTCAAATTATAGCGATTTTTCATCTGAAGGTATTGGAAAGATCATAGTAATTCCAGACAACGGCAAATTCCAGACAAGACTGAAGAAGAGCAGGCCGATCGCAACCCAACCACTAGTTGACCGATTTAGATTACAGTGTATTGACTGCGGACCTCTTCTGAAGTCAGTAATTGAGCATTGAGATAAGTAGATGATGAAGATGAGAAGCTTGAGGTGAGATATATCAACGTGACAAGGGCTGAAATAATACGAATCGGTAGAAAACTGCCTAAAATTCATGGGTAATGCAGAAATTGATTCTCCGCTGGAGAAATAGAAAATATTCTGGGAAAAATAATCTTCAAAAACTTTTTTACAATGGCTAAATGAGTGTAGACAACAAATTAAAGACTTTGGTGCACAAGCGATATGTGGCCAACTTGCAGGGTCCTTAGAATTAAGGTGAGCTCTCAAAAAATTCTCGCCATTAACTGGTTGCTAACAGTAATATCATTGACCGTGTGTTCGTCAACATTCCTTATAGAAATAGCCATTCATGTTTGTGAAAAGATTGTATGAGATTGGCGCGAAATCGGCCATTCCCTTGGACGCTTCCACACAAGTCCTAGGGGCTGCTTGCAACCGGTTTCAGCCATTCTCGGCGATCCTTCTGAAAATGGAAATTCTATGGCGATTGCTTGCGATTGGGATGGCTAGTCACAATCGTAGAATCCCCAACGGACACTACAAAAGAAGCTCACCATGCCCCTAAGTTCTTTTGACTAAGCTTTTTCCACATACCACTGCAATGTTCACCCTTGAGCCGTTCCTCAAGCGTCTGAATCCTGGTGTGTGTTACTTTTCCCTTGACGTTTAAAATACTACCAAACCCGCATACGATAACTATCATTTTTTCAACTACAGTACTCAGACACGACTGCCTTCAGCCTATGCCCTACACGTGCAAGCGCCGCCCACTATGTGACATTGACCCCGCCCATGGTTGTTTACAGCGCGTGCTGGGCCACGCCTTCACGTGGCAATGGCCTCAAAAGTACCGACTGGCACGTAACGAGAGTGCAAGGTCGCGTCGGGTGGGAATTAGCGATGACGACGCGCAAGTGCACAATTTCGAGGCTAAACTAAGCTGTACTTGAGCTGACGACTGTATCGGATGGTAGAGGGGACTGCTGAAGCGACCAACCAGGAATAATCCACGCAAGATGGAACAAGGTGCGATTTGAGAAAGCGCCCAATCTTTCCTTACGGAGAAACGAAGAAAATCGTCTTGATGTAAGCTACTGTGGATCCCAACACTGGAAGTTGGAACTCCTGCGTGGGTTACCGTAAGCCCAGGGCAGGAGTCGTCTCTAAAATGCTTGCTGGGTTCTTTCAAGGAGTATCAAGCGGAATAAAACTTGTAACAGAAAAGCAAATGATGAATCAGTACCAACAAGAATTTGTAGTAGAAATAAAAAGAAACAAGTAAACCGAGCGCAGCTGCAAGCAGCAGATTAGCAAAAATATAATGTTTGTGGTTAGAAAATGAGAAAACACTCGAAAATAGCAGTTTGAAGGGGGCAAAGGTTAACAGCGCAATGGAAGGAAACCATCAAAGAGACAGAGGGAAATGGGCAGCACAGAATTTGACAATAGAAGAATTGATTTGAGAAAAGCGCTAAAAGTGGCTAGTGGGTGGCAAGGTAATGTAGTTGGGGCGAAAAGACCGCTCGCCGGAGAGGGTTTGGCGATCCGTCGACCTTGGCCATGCGAAGAGGAGAGGCGCATCCCCACACACATACGCCACTGCAACTAGGTCAACTACAAGGACACCTTGGCTAAGCGTGAGTACTGGGAGCAAAACGATCAAAGCGCAAGTTGAAGCCGTTGCATTAGCCAGTAGCATCTGGGAGCTCGGGAGACTGCTAATTATGTAGCATTGGATCGTACCAAAAAGAAAC
>UZAF01020207.1:2917-19206 GCA_900617895.1 Haemonchus placei | reverse complement strand
ACGACCCAGCAGATGTACGTAGACATTTTGGAGAAATCCATACTACCTTTTTCCCGTCCTGTGCACGGAAGAAAATTCACTTTCCAGCGAGATAACGACCCCGGACACAGATCTAGAAGGGGCGCGCGAGTGGTTGACTGATCAGGGGAATCTCTATGCCTCGACTCACCCAACCAGCCTCTCGAATTGAACATCAGTGGACCCTCGTGGTAAGAACTCAAGAAAGGGGTAGCCGGGAAACCGGTCACAGAAGCTGCTCAGAAGTTTGGCCTATTTGAAGATGAATAGAAGGAAATCGACGAGTGCCTGATCGACAAGTAGTCGAGTTAATGCCCCGCAGATGCCAAGCCGTCGTAGATGCCAACGGCTTCACTACAAAGTATTAGACTAGTAGTTAATTAGGTTTTGATCTCATGATGATAGCGTCAGTCAAATATTTCAAATTATTGAGACTGATGCTATTTTGTCCTGGTCAGAAAAAATGTGAAAAGAGACCTTTTGACCGAAATAAAAAGGATATTCGTGAGTCCTGTGATGGAGACAATGAATATCATTACTGTTGACAACATATCAAAAATCAGTCAAAAACATTGAGTTCGAGATGATTTATAGCAAAAAAGGTTCGAGGTGATTTCTCTTTGAACGGTACTGTACATTTAAACAGAGAAGAATACAAAACACGCTGTTTTTCCTTGATCGCAGCTCTGAAAGTCGCTCGGTCAATGGATATTATCATCGGGTGATCTTCGGAGAGGCTGCGTCTTGCTCCTACCTTCTTGTTGAGAATGAATTTTGGAAGAGGCCGGTCGTTCTGCATCGCTGGAGGAACCCTAGCGACTGTCGGGTAGCCACCACCCTCTGCTGAAGTGAGATCGCCTCGCGCACAAGAGAGAAGAGGTTTGGCGGTACGTCATCGATAGTCTCTATTTCTCTCTTGTTTTACCCTCGGCATTGTCGTTTACGTTGTTGAAATTCTAATTCTTAAATTGGGAGTTTTACTTCAGTAATCATGCTTATTGCAAGAAAATTTTTCTATGAAACTAAATAATAGCGGGTGAAGCGGATTTGGTAGACTACTTCGAACTTAGAAGTTTCTGAATTTTGGCGCCAATAATTTTGGGACACCCTGTATAGTAGAAAGGTGTTCGAGTACTTGATCAATGTCCTGGACTCAATGGGAAATAAAAAAGCTGTGATAGCTCGGATTGCTAGCTATCTTATCAGAGGAATGAGTCGCTTTGATCATGTGCTCTTCAAGAAATTCTCTCAGACCCTTTACCGTTCTTTTTGAAGAGATTATCAGAAAATCAAAACAGCCTACAAAACGTATTTTGCACTCAGTCCACTTCTGCACTTTCTCTGAACCTAAGCTTCCCTTTTGCCAGTCGCTATTTCCGTCTTCTTCACCTCTGATCATGTGATTTCTGAAATTGTTCGAGTTTATTTTTTCTGTTTTTCTCTGACTCGATACGTTTCTTTCAAAGTAAAAAGAAATATTCTATGGAAGCTTAACAGTTCCTCCGTTCGGAGAAAAGTCCGTCGGTAAATTCCAAACACCTGGTTAAGGGCTGATCATGCTTGTACTTGTTTCAGGGAACTTACATGCCAAAAATCGAGTGATAGTCGAATTTGAAGCATTGAATTCCTACCTGAACATTCCCTCTCGCCTCGGCTTCTAGGATGCGGAGATTGAACGACCCGCACTACCTTTGAGGTTGGAACGTTTTTCTTCTACTCTTTGCTTTTTTCTACTCCATCACTTTCTTCTACTTTTCATTACAACTATTATGATTCTATTTGTCTGAAAAACTGAATTCTGAATGAAGCCAAACCGAAAGGAGTGGCTACTTCAAAGGTAAAAATTTCAAAGTAAGTGAACCTAAAAAGTGTCTTGCTTTATCACAAATTCCACATCACTTGCACTCCTTTGTAGTCTGAGTTCCGAAGCTGGAGCAAGAGGAGTTATTAGTCTAGAGTAACAGTTGACCTCCATTCAATAGTCAGTACTGCATTTATTCTGCTTCATTAGGTTGCTCAATTCTGAGTTATGTTTACTCAGTAATATCATTAACAGTTTATTCAACGCTTTGCTGGCAGTCTGGTAAAAAGAAAAGCCAATTTCTCAAACTCATATTCCAAGCGCTTCGAGAAATTGTTAACGTTCAGACCTATGCATTTCTATCTAATTTCAGCTCCTTTTTTGTTACTTTGATTGATATCGGTTGAGGTTAGTTGATCGAGTCATTTGATTCGACTTCTTGTCCTCGTTCGGTAGCGTTCAATATTCGAATTAGTTGAAGTCAAGTTGAAAACATGTGGGATTACGGGGATTCTGTTCCTAAAAATAGACAACCATACATCACTAACTGCTCGCCCAAAGAAGGCTGGTAGAACATTTCGTGTTGGAGGCTGCCACCACATTCCCTTGTGGCGGCGCAAATACGTGAGCCTCAAGGATCAAGCTCTGGGTAGACTGGAGATTGGAAAGACTTTATGTAGAAGACAGACCTTCAAAAACTGCGCCTGGTGGATTGTTTCGTTACGAGATGATCATTGTCATTTTTTGTGAAGTACATAACCATTTATACATTAACAGAGAAAAGCCATGTCAATACGACGGTAAGTGAGTGAGTCGTACTCCGGAGCACGTTGCTTAGGAAGCGTTTTTATTCTCAGCCGTAGTTGTAACAACTGCTCGGACAGAAACAGCTGCAGCGGTTGTAGTCCTTGGCGAAAATCTCTCCATAAGCGGAAGGTGTCGCCGAATTTCTGGATTGAAGACCACAAAAATCACTCTGAAAATATCACCTCCAGTGTTTTGCCACATTCGCGAAAATCGTCTGTATGAAGGCAGTAGCGCTACTTGACAATAACGGGCTCAGCAAGAGCGTAAAGTGAGGAGGAACTCCAGGACCTGCTGCTGGGAAAGGAGAACAGAGAATGCTTGCAGAGAATGGGCTCCAAGTGAACATGAAAAAAACTGTGCTCCTCTCGACTCTGAGGATTGCACGGAACCGATCAAAAGTGTATATGACTTGTGCTTCAGAATAGTGACCCATCCGCTGATAGAACAATGAAACAGCCCTTTAAGGCTCAATAAAGGGACACTGTTGAAACAGAGTGAGTGCAATAATATCTTCTGTAATCGGCGGTGCTCTATGGCGCTCTACGAAAAGATATACTAATAGTTCAGGACCTTTGATGTTTCAGGAGTGCTGCTCCATTAGCAGGTGGTTCAGAAGCGACTTCACTTCGTTGAAATCAGGATGTCCGGCTGGCTTTCCGGTAGGATGCGACCGGACGTATTCAGGAACAAAGACATCAGTGTAGTCGTGGCGGAAAATGTGAGCGCAGCGCCTTCGAGGTCATGGAGGGTGCTAGTAAGACCGCACGATCACCCGGAAGAAAATTAGTGTGGTTCATAACTTAGGAGAGGCAGTCATCCAAAACCTTGAAGAAAAGATAAAGGTGCGTGGCCAAAACGATCCGTATTCGATCAGAGTGAAGACAGAAAAGTCACGAATGAGGGAACTGGCACACATTAACGAGCTCAGCGAATACTACGACTGCATGAGATCAACGCTAGAGGGATGAGAAGGACTAGCGTACCTTTCCACCAAATTTATTTATTTCACTGGGCTTCTACGAAGAAGGCGTTTAGGGCTACGCCTTTTTGGTGATTTTTTTTCTAATTGGAGCTCGTATCGGAGAAATTCCGCCGATCAAAAAATCGCGTGTTAGCCAGTCAGAGATGAATTGACTCCCTGCGATCGTGAATACGGATCAAAAGAGGCTATTTAAAGGATCGAGAAAGGAATCGAGACCTCAGTCTTTCTCTGAGTCTTTCTCTGGCAGCTTTTGCGATAGCGACATTTTAACACTGAGATTATCATTACGTTTGCCCTCATCATTTGGCGAAGCACTTGTTCCTATGTTCATACTTCTTCTCGTGCTGCTCAACAGTTCTCAGACCACTTCTTACTAATACGGTTTTCTTGCCACGGTTGATAATCATGTTCACTCGACTAATCGTCGCTAATACTGGTTGAGGATTATTGTTGTCGTTCTCTTGTCTATGATCTCAGCCTGTTAACTGTTGCTAGTACTCTAAAGATGATGTTTATTTACTCTACTTTTGTTATGATACTTGTTTAGTAACTACATGACGGTTTAATCACCCGAGTCTGTGGTAACACGCCTGCGTGGCACTGCACGTTCAATGTTGAACCAATTCAACTTGAACGAGTCGGAACACGAATGGCAGGGGCAAGGGGTTGAGTTATAGCAGTCTCGTTGCCTTTCGAAAGGAAAATGAAAATAAATACACTACAGCAATGAGTCACGAACCCTGCAAGTGCGTGTATGAGCTGCCAGCAAAGGCTATAGCACAACAGCTGGAATCTGGGATCCTTAACCGCAAAACAACCACAACAATACAGAACGAAGTTCGTGAAAGTACTCAGTGCAGCCTGAAAGTAAAAGGAATCAGTGACGCCAGAACTACCCTATAAGTTAGTATGATTGTCGGAATATCTGAAGGGAGCTAGTGAGAAAGCGGTTGAGGAAGGTATACGAATTCGCATTGTGCCACATCCATTTGGAACGCTCACCTGTGCAAGAAATCTCAGCTCTCTACTTTCCTTTTTTGCGTCTTCACGGGCTTGTTGGCCATTCATCATTTGTTGGCGAGCGAGCACTTTCTGAAAGAGATGGCTGCAACCAACATTCTGCCTAATATATATAAATTCTTGAAAACAAAAACGTTCTCCAAATATCTGTTCTCCACTTCACAGTACTTCACCCACATTCACTTTCACTTCACTTTTTTAGACCTTTTACTCTTATATCCATTTAAAATAACTTTGTGGCAGTTCAAAAGGCAGTGGTCGAGCTGAAAGGCGGTATCACTATGTATGATTGGGATGTTAAGGAACGAATGCGTCGACTAAGAGCAGTGCCTATGTATATGACGGAGAAAGTGAAGTGTTGCCAGTATCTTCTGGATTTCCCTTCTTATACAGCAACACAGTATTGCTAGTTTTGCACGACGTGGACACTTTGCAATCAGACAAGTTCCGATTGAAGAACCTAGACAGACTTTTGACGGTAACTGTTGGAACGTTTTTCATTTGTTATTTTTTAATCCTATCGTGAGGAGGGCGTCATTCGATTTTTCATCAAGTTGGATTCGAGAAGGGAACACTGAAGAAGATGTAGTTGTACAAAGATGGTAGACAGATTCGAGTAGGCATAGCTGTCGATGAGATCTGTGAAGAAGTCGTAGATGTCTTCAATGCCTTTCGGGAGCTGCGCCATGAGGACGACGAAGAGAATTCATCTCGATTTGTAATTGGCAAAGCTCGGACAGGCTTTGCGAGTTCTATTCCAGTATCGACGGCATTGGTAAGATGTGCTGCTCATCTCTCTTTCAGATCTTCCTTTGTCGCTTCTCTGCATAAATTCGTGAGTTCGAACGTCAGTTGACGACTGCCTGTAATTCGAGCGATCCCCTGCTGGTGTACCAGCTCGAACTTTTCAAAGACGCTTCCACTGGCGACTCATAGGCTGTCTGCTTTGCTAGCACCATTGTGAAGACGTCCGACAAACCGGATATCAAATCCTCCTATAAATAAGCTAAGTAACCGAGGTGATGTTGATGACGGTTTTGAGACATCGTTTTCTGTGTTCCACAGTTCCCAAGCATCAAGAACTAAAATCTCGCGCATAGGACGATTGTCTGACTCTGGCAGAGCTTCCGATCAATGGCGACGTCAGCCATGCAAAATTTTGACATTTTTTTTTNTTTTTTTTTATTAAGTGCTCCTTTTCATTATGAAGCTTTGCACCAAGTGATACTCGTGTCCATCTCGAATGCGAAATTTTCGGAACTGTGAATCGTGATTGTGTGAGTCGACAGATGAATTCCAACAGTCTTTCACCCTGCTCATTCCATTTCAATCCGAAAAAAATTGATGTGGAGCTCTTCAGCACTACTCTTGGGTATGATCTTGGCGTTAAAAGTAATACGAACGATGATCTTGAAGAAAGTATTGTCTTCTTCGAAGAGTTTTCCCATATATAGAACGCCTCCGGCCGCTCTTCCTCCTAGTCGATGTTCGTGCATAGGCAGTGAAGATTGTTAGAGCTGGGGTTTCAGCCACATCTCCTAATTGCAGACGTCCGATTCGGATTGTCACGTTTTCGTTTGAGTCGATGATTCATGGCCGATTAAGTGTTTGACGAGGACACCCGCATCGCGGACACCTCTGTGTCCTATGTTACTAGGAACAGTTCTCTTTCAGCTCCAAAACGGCNTGCCGCAGCGAATGATTTCTCATCTCCGTCTGTCCGATAACGTCGTACTTGATCTTCCACACTTACATCATCAGATCTTCTATGTGCGCTTCTGCTGCAGGTCTTTGTACATTGAAAGTACAGATTGCTATATTATTCCCTCCTTTCTTGAGAAACCTGTCATGACTCGGATTTGGTCAACCGCTCCCGAGCGGTCCTACCTAACGCAGCCGTATTGGTGACTTCCTCAGGTTCGGAGGAATGGGAATGGTTGGAGGCGGCCTCAAATTGTCTCCAGACAACTTCCCCTTCACTCAAATGTAATTTTTTTAGGTGAATCGATGTGCAGGATACCGATCGGATTCCCAGACTCCCCGTACGCATGCATGAGTACACCAGCGAGAAGGTAGAATGCATAAGCCGCCCGATACAGGAGAAACGGAGATCCATCCTATGAATCCACATACGTCTCTGGACTGTATGCGATCTAATAATGTACTTTCTCTGAAGTCGCTGTTTGGATGCAAAAGTGCGTTGGAGTGAAGTCCAACGAAGCGAATACTTGGCGAACTATGCCACATTTGTAGAGTAAATGCCACTTATGACCTTTCGTATTCAGATGGTTTTCCATATAATGTAATTTGTTATTTTGCGTATTCAGCATTAATTCTTACTCGTCGTCTTGATCTCAGCTGTACGATGGTGATGACATCCAAAGCAAGGGACATGAAAAATATAAAATAGTTGTAGTAGTAGTCGACATAGAGCGCCAGGACTTCAGTACATGGCGTCATACTGTATGTCCAACCAGGTGGAGAGTGTATATAGAAAAAATCACATCCATCTAGAAGGACATGTAGAGCTACTCCAAAGAACCGAAATGCTAATGCAAGGTAAGGCTACCTATGAAGTATAAGCATGAATACAGAAAGCTTGCAGTAGCGAAGAAGGCAATGATAACATTTGTGGCGTGAAGAGTGAATATCTTCCGATAACGTATTGGAAACGTGATTGCAATGAACCTATTTGTAAATTATTTATAGTACGTCGACGATAACCTGAGAGTCCTCCCTCAGAAAAACAGGGTTATCTTTTTACTTCAAAGCAGGACCTGAATTGGTTTACAATTTTCAATACCACTACTCCAAACAATTTTGCTTCTGAAGTAATCTTCTTTCTCGAGATAATGTAATAATTCTACGAATTCTGCTTGTGATGTCGCTGGTAGAAAGGTGGTAAGGGATCTCTGCTGTTCTTCTTGTTCAAAAACTTGATCGTTTTCTTCTAAGAAATAGTGGTTTTCGTTCATCAGTGTACTCGTTTTGAGCCTCGCCTGAATCGGTCAGCGGAAGACTCTTCTCTGAATACTTGCACTGTCGGAGGACTAACATCGATATAAGAGAGTACGGTTTTTGGTTGTAGGACTTGTTCGATGGCAACAACTTTGTAGTCGTCTTCGTAAAACATTCGTTTTTTTTCGGAAGAATCGGCATGGTCGTCACTATTCATTAAGAGTCGATAGTATACAATATAAATATACAAAAAGGCAGCGGTGGGGGATTGTCCACTGGGATCTAGGAATCAAGCTTCATGCGAGGATGATTCTCATTTCTATTTAAACGACTTTGGACTTCGTAATGATGAGATCACTTTCAACATGCTCATTTTCTTCTTGGCTCTGTCCAGGTTTACTGCAGAACCTGCGAATCTGCAGCTCTCCAAAAGAGCTAGGTTCCTCCCAACGACGCTCCTGTTAGTCAAGGAAATAGTGCATAGAACTTTGCTCTGTAGTTCTCCTTCTAACTCATATTCTCGAGATTCCGCACCGATCACAAACCATTCTTTCCGCTCTCTAAATCGCCCTTCTAAAACTGAAAGACTGCATTAGCAATGTCTCCCTTAGCATGGACTCTCAGTCATTCTTCTCGTCAGGGTGCACCATAATTCTGAGTGAGAGTGAAGATGGAGACCAGTTACGATAATAGTTGGGTTAGATAAAGTTGGTTGCAAAGAAATCCAAAGTGATTGAATATTCTCCGCCCTAAGCCTTGGGTTCCGGCTCTAGGCTCTCCTATTCAAATAAATAAATATCACTTTAAGGTTTTTGGCAGGACAGTATTTTTGAATATTTCGCCCAGTATTTCCAAGTCACCAAAATTATTTGAACTTCTCGTGCCCATTCAGGCTTTGAATTATTTCTTACTTTCAATAATTTTTTGGCATAATGG
Organism: Haemonchus placei; assembly: GCA_900617895.1. NCBI lineage: Eukaryota > Metazoa > Nematoda > Chromadorea > Rhabditida > Trichostrongylidae > Haemonchus > Haemonchus placei. Next base: position 10,684 of record UZAF01020207.1, on the reverse strand, counting down.
TGTTAGTAGCGATGGCGTAGTCAGGCGTAGTCGATTTCGATTATCCTTCATCCGACCAGGAATCAGGATGCACTGATGTTTCTAATGGTGTATTAATTTGCTGAGCATTACAGTTGTTAAAAAACGTCTTCAAAAACAGGACCTGTTGATAGAAATAAACAAGTGACAGTGTAGAGCCACTTGATAAAAGAATATTGTTAGAGATCCGATTCTCAAGTTAATATAGTGTAGGCCGCTTGGAATCATCCTGAATTTATACATAAACAAGCAGATTTACTCATAACCTGTAGGCAAATCTATGTATTTTTGTAGGTAGTGGCTTATTCGACTTATTATTTTGGAGCATCACAGTATGAATATATCTCTCCGTGAGAGCTTACCATATAGTCCAGGGAGTGGTCCAAACCATGAAAATGGTTAATATTCCAATATTTGAAAATGTATAGCAAGTAGCCAATCTGCCGAACGCATTTTTAAAAGATTGATGGCCAGCCATTACAGTGAATGCGAGAAGGTTACAGAATATACCCATTACAGAAACCTGAAATCATGGCGGTTACCAATACCCGCTTGAGTCATCGTTTTTATAATATTTACCCGCAGTCGGTATAATTATCCGGAAATTTCTATACTTCAAGGCTGTATAATTCAATTATTTTTGCGTCATAGGTTTTTGTTTTCTGCTTTCGCTTGCCTACTAGACACAAAATACATAAATTGCTGGATTTGCTAGTTTCGGGACTTACAACGCGTAGTTCTTTACTGAGCCCCAGACCCGCTAGTGCCCCTAACGATGATTTTGTTTGAGGGAACCCTATGCTCTGAAGGAATAGTTCTGATAGAAATGGTCTCTGACATTTCTTCTCCCTAGCACCCCGAGCTTAGCACAATGGGCGTTGTCGGTTGGAAAAACGGCCTATGAAGGACGTAATAAGAGCTCCAAAACCGAGCTAGCCGACGTACATACCCAAGGCGGAAGAGTTTTCACACTGTTATGAAAGCTGTGAACTAAGCACCAGTTGCACTGGGACCCACACGTTGCAGGCCAACAGCTTACTCTAGTCAGCTGTACGGAATGACGCACACCCTTGGACATCTCGTCCAAATACGCCTTATGAGCAACATCTGTCGTCGTTTCTAACGGGAAGGATACCAGGTCGCAGTGACCATTCAAGATGAGATGTATACCGACATAGGTAGTTTCAAACGCTGATCTCAAATCTGGATTCCAAATCTGCGAAACGATCCTGGGAACAAAGTTACGGGCTCCCTTTCCCAGGTGCCATGCCCCTTTGTTGCTTTTATATGAGAACCAACCCGTGCTTAAACATGAAGAAATGGCGCAGTTGGGAGGGCGACGGACTGGTGGACGTGAAACGGAGGTTCGGATTCTTGACGCATGCGCTTGCTTTGCTTTTTCATAAAAATGTCCTAAACTCTTGCAAAACCCTTTTGCACATCGTATACACTACCTACAGCCCCCCTCATATTTATGGAACACAAGAAACAGTAGTACAAGTATAGTTTTTTGTCGGCTCTACATACCGAACAATGAGGGGTGCACATAGAACCCTTCTGCTCCCGGCACTCAAGATGTGTCAAGAAAAACAACAGCTCCATACACTTCCAAAAGAGGGCTATCGGATGACTCATTAGGCGTAAGTGCTTTTGGACGAAGTAATACCCCTCTATGGGTGGAAGTGAGCTGGTGCAATTCAGATGTCAAGTTTATGCAAAAGTACCATCTAAACAATAGGTGAGCATTTTATGAACAGATATGATAATCTAATACAAAGCCATTGGTGCAGAAAAGCTTTCCACAATGTGAGCAATGCATGGAAGAAAGTTCGCCTCAAATTCTCCCAGGACCCTATCCAGGTACCCTGATGCAAACCATAAGTAAGAAAGAAACTCTTTGAAACTAGGTGCGATAACACAACTCTAGTGAGATAATGCGAATAATGGAGTTGCGGTTGCTATCGTGGAAGTCCAGATCATGAACCATTACGGAAAAGCCAGTACACTTATATATGGCTTTAAGTAGTAAGAAAAATATACATCGAAAGGCGCAACTTGAAAAGTTGAATGTTGAGCACTTTCACTCCTTGCCAGTTGGCGAAGCAATCTGAATAGTCTCATGGTCCCTTAACGAGTTCCATGTGTCGACGACAAGTAGGGTTCAAGCCAAACCTCTTGATGCAAAGCTTGATCTAACCCTATTAAGCCTAAGTTCCTTGCCCACCATGTGGGTTGTATTGGCCCTGACTTTAGATGCCGGGAGCAGAAGGGTTCTATGTGCACCCCTCATTGTTCGGTATGTGGAGCCGACAAAAAACTATACTTCTACTACTGTTTATTGTGTTCCATTAATACGAGGGAGGGCTGTAGGTAGTGTATGTGGTATGTGCAAAAGGGTTTTGCAAGAGTTCAGGACATTTTTATGAAAAAGCAAAACAAGCGCATGCGTCAAGGATTCGAACCTCCGTGTCAAGTCCACCAGTCCGCCGTCCCCCAACTGCGCCATTTCTTCATGTTAAGGCACGAGTTGGTTCTCGTATAAAAGCAACAAAGGGACATGGCATCTGGGAAAGGGGGCCGTAACTTTGTTCCCAGAATCGTTTCGCAGATTTGGAATCCAGATTTGAGACCAGCGTTCGAAACTACCTATGTCGATATACATCTCATCTTGAATGGCCACTGCGACGTGGTATCCTTTCCTCGTAAGTCCAATCTCCAATTTTACCAGTCAGCTCATCTAATTTTTATGTTCCATACAGTTTTCACGAGAAAAAAACTCGAAATACTCAGTGCATGGGTACCACGGTTACAGCCTGGTCATCTTACGAAAGTCTTTTCAAAGGCAGCATAGCGTCAACCTCAAAAACCTCTACCGATCAAGCTCTTATCTTCTCCTAATGATTCCATATCTACACTATAACAAGCCATAGTAGTATTGCGAGGAATGCTGAACAAGCATTGTTGAACTAGATTTTTTTTGCAACCGTAAACATAAATTTGTTGTTCGAAATCATTTTTTCATTCCATAAGTTCATTTAAAATACCATTAAAGGTAAAATCTGACTAGAACAAAACAAAATTCTCGTAGAATAGATGATAATTCCGGAAATAATTTGGCTTTTACGAGTTACCGCGAAGTAATGTCGGGATCCGGATCAATACCACAAGCCAATAAAGAGATCCGAAATTTTGTTACGGGACCTCGACCAAACCCGAAAACGTTATGATGTACCCAAAATTGTACTTAAGAGGGTCGAACTGCACTACTTCAGGGTTGGTCACTTGAATATTTAGGTAGAGTAACTGTTGTGCGAAAAACTTGGAGCATAGTGAAGGTGACGAGAGTGTGCCCTTAGAATGCACTAAATATGAAGCTCACAAATCCATCTGAACTGAAATTCTTGCAGAGCTGCGTTCTCTAAAAGGGTTCAATCNTGATCCTATTGACATACCAATAAAAAAGTTCCAGCTTCGATCAAAGAAAGATAGAGAGGCTCTTCTATTTCCACTGTGAGTCTATCATTGGTAGTCGAGTTCATGTCTGACACCATCTAAAAACTGTTTTTTGTGGAAGAACGAAGTGCACAGCACGATCATCGCGATTGATTTATGCCAAATGAAAAATCATGATCGTTTTTGATCGAGTCGAACCTTTGGGAGGAAATAGGGTTAACAAATTAGCTTGCACTTATTCAATGAATTGCAGTAGCAGTAAGTTGAGAATGGCAAATCGAATGAAAGCTCAACTGCAGCCTATGTTTTCAAACTGTTGACATAGAAAGTACCCAAAGAACCTCCCACCCTATGTCTCTGATCAAATTCGTTGACCAAACATCACCGGAGTCTCCTTTCTAGTAAGCCATTGTGTGAAAGCACACAATCAAGGTAGAATGGTAGAAAAGTCATTTCCTCTAGTACTTTTCTAATGAAAACGATCTATCGCTGTCAGAAGAAACGTGGTTAGAGCCATCGAGTTCATGGTCAACTTTGCTAAAACTTCGTTGCTCCAAGTGCCCTAGAACCATTTTATTGTCAGCTCAGAAAAGGTAAAGTGCAGCTGGTCTAGTTTACAAAGGAGACCCAACAGGTACGCTAGATGTTATAGCTCTAGCACATTATCAGGCCTTTGGTGACTCAAACTAGCAACGTGTCGAACGTCGGTCGACGTCCAGCTCTCTTGCATTGGGGATTTTGCGTATTGTCCGAAAAGCAGGGAGCTGCGGAAAATCAGTGCAGAACAGGAGATTTATAGATACCTCGTCGTCACGATGCACGCTTAGAATGAGTGGTTTACTTACGAAAACGTCCTGATTGAGACTGAAAGTTTTGAGGAACAGCTGGATTACTTTTGGTCACATTCGAACCGTTGCCATCGGTAGCTATCGGTCTGACTTGGGTAGAGGCTGTAAAGGAGCATCCAAAAATTATGATGTGATAGCATAAGCTTGAAGCTTGTGATTCTGACAAATGTGATTTGGAATTCGTAGTATGGCAAAGCGATGACTCTCTCGGTATACTTTCAAAGATAACTGCTCTCAACAGGAAGAAAGCAATTCAAAAGCCATCTCCGTTGAAGCGAACGGATGTTGGAAGAGTGCCAATCGTATGCAAAAGACTCGCATTGGATTAAAAATCATCAGAGATCGAATTAATAGGTTTCTTCTGACCATTTCGTCTTCCCTATCCTTCCTAATGAACAGTTTTAGAAGAATTGTTCTCCTTTCAAAAACCAATGCGATGGTGATCTATCGTTCTGTCGAAGAGTTTCTGATTAACCAAAGTTTCTATCTCCAAATATGACACCGATGTTGAGAAGAATCAAACGATGCTTCTCATTCAGGAGTGGGGAGATTGTGACTCGATGAAGTCATTGGCTGCCCTCAAGCACGGGAGAGGAAATAGCAGCAGAAGTCAGCGGCTGCGGAGTACGATAAGCGAGCTCTCTTGAAACAGTCGAACTGGCAATTTTTTGGCAGGTTCACATTTGCATGGCTGGTCCAATGCAATGGCTTGCTGGGGATGTTCCTGCTCTTGTCCTCCTAGACCTCCCAGATAACTCTGTGTCAACGAATCGTTTCCGGAAGGATAAGAATGATTTATTGGGTTAGAGGCACAGCTTGCGATAAAAATAGTTTTCGAGATTTTATCCTGGGCTAGACTTGCTCCCCTATACATGAGGCGTTGTCGGGTCGAAAAACGGCTCAGATAGGGCGTGGTAAGGGCTCTAAAATTGGTTGGACCGACGTACGCACCTAAAGTGGCCGTATATGACCGCCTTGTTGAGACTGCGCTATTCACAATGGATATTAGGATAACGGATAGTACGTCTATTTGGGAGACACTTAGACGGTTACAGACGGAGATCTCGTACAAGCCATTTCTTTGCTACTTCATTGAAGCCTTATATCTTTTAATCCGCCTATTTTCGCGCTTCCCTCGCAATCCTATTCTGCATTATAGTTTCTGTCAGATCGCCGAAACTAGATATCGCAGAATGATCGTGAGCTGTGACTTTCAGTGGAAATAGGTTCAGATTCGATTTCAGGACCGTTTACTTGTGACAATATGTAGCTCACTTCTTTGCACAGGGCCACTTGCACAGGGCTGTATTGAAGCGTGTCGAAAGGGAAGATTAATTAACAATTCGGATCATTACCCAACGGAATAGTTATATCTGGATTCCGAGCTGAGGCATGAGGTGCCGCAAATCATCAAGCAATCATTGAAGGATAAAAAGATGAAGTCTTGGGGAGTCAATCAATCCCGTTTAAGGGATGCGCCCACGCGTTCGACTTCCATCCAAAATCATAGAGGCCTATTCAATGAATATGTGGCTTACACAATGACTTACGGTGGCCATCCGATGTATAAGTCGGTGCTTTTAACCTCCCACACGAGTTCGGTGCCAGTTAACCGACCCCGAAGGGATGGAAGGTTCGCGGCCTGAGCGGATATCAATCCGAGATGGGAACTTGTGACATTCGTGTGAGATCACGGGTTCAAATCCTTTATCCATATCCTCTCAAGCCATAGAAACAATCATAGAAGTCACTTCATAAATAAGCCAATTGATCCAGTCAAACTGTCACAAAGTTCGAGAAGAAGAAGTGTTCTGCTTCAATGACATTTGGCTCTTTCAAGCAAAAAAATGTCAAGAAATCAATTGGTGAAGACAAATAGCTGTCGTTATGGGTTACCCACGTTGTTTAGATTTTCAATTTGTTTTTTCATTGTGAATAGTACAAAATGGTGTGAAGGTCTGCATATAGGTGTGAACGTTGACGAAGTCTGCCTTTGAGCTCTTTTCGCACTCGATCCGAATCGTTGTTTTACCCGACACGCCCCATACCCAAAGGACAGCGATTGTCGGGAAGTCGAGAAACCATTTTTATTTGTTTGAAGTTCCAACTTGGGTCTTCATTGTGAATGGTACAAAATATACAACGCAGTAGAGATAAAGAGAGGTCCTCTGCCTTTGGGTGTGAATGCCTGCCGAACCCTTTTCGCACCCTATCCAAATTGTTTTTTTATACGAGAGCGCTCCATATGGCATACGGAGGCTAGCGGTTTGTCCTACTTGGAAATATCGCAAACAATTCGCATCGTGAGCTGTGCCTTTGAGGTAACGCCGCACTAAATAGTGGAAATATACCGATTCCCTCGCTGTAAAATGACTTGTGGGTCTCCCAATACTTGAACTGTTTTTTTAATAATAGTTCGAGACCGTATAAACAAACCTGAAAGGGTGGGTGATTCTGGTCAGTATAATTTTTCATGAAGTACACAACCGTTTCTACAGTAACAGAGAAAAATCATATCAACACAACAAAAAGTGGATCATTCTCTGAACGATTTTATCTCGTTAGCGCTTTTGACTTTAGCTGAAGTTAGTTGCAGTTGCTCGGACAGATACAACCGTAACAGACATTGTTTTTGGCGAGGACTTCTTTTTAAATAGGAGGTGTCGCCGAATTTCTGGATTGAAGGCGACGAAGATCATTCTGAAAGTATAATAATACCTATTGTACTTATGTTATGTTATGTTTATTACGCAGCTAAGGCAAACACAGTAAAAGACAACCTTCTAAAATCAGCATAATAGACAATGCAAAACAGAAGATAAAAGCAGTGGACAAAGCAAACTGACAAGGGAAGAATCCCAAGTTGAAGTGGTTATTTGAAACGAGACCTACATTGCTGCACTTGATGCTGATTTCGAATCTGCATTCAAAATTTGCCAAACGATTCCCTGAACGAAGTTATGGAGATTGTCTCCGGAGAGCGCTCAACAGGAGAAAGCACAAAAGACATGGTCTCCGGTTGCCCAGTAGTGGCGGCTTGGGAAAGAGGGAAACTTAACGCTTCACAGACATGGGACCAAGGATCGGATTTGGTGGGCGATGCCGTTTTTGCATTTTGCACGACTTTTCCTCCAGCTTGTACAAGTTTTTTTATGCTAGTTTTACCGCCTTCGGCGACTCTTTGAATGCTCGGGGTGAATCAGTTCCTACCTAAACCGTCTGACATCTACTCTAATCACCAACATGACAAAAATTCTGTTCTTATGCATTCAAAATTCACTTTAGGACACCCTTTACCTATTATAGCAGATATGGTAATCTAGCACAAAATAAGGTTCAAAATAAAGTTTTTTTTCACAATGACCGCATAGAAGGAAAAAATTTCGCCAAAGGTTGTTCTTTCACAACTACTTACTGCACCAGATAGAAAGCGATTTGCGTAGGTGTC
>UZAF01020206.1:2359-19209 GCA_900617895.1 Haemonchus placei | reverse complement strand
GCCTAGAAGTAGAGTTCAAATTTTGTAGGAGTACAAACAGCGCTATAGGACACTTACAATAGGTAGCCGTATTAGACTCCGTGCGTAGGTAGCGAAATTTGCGCAAAGATATTCAATTCAGGTATAAGACATTCATATTTTGTAGGAATACAGGCGACAGTATGAGGACGCTGATGATAGGTTGCAGAGCTAGACTCCGCTCACAAAGGAGCGCAGTGCTGCGAAATTTGTAAGATCAAATTTTGCAGAGGTGAAAAGTTCAAGTTCAATTGAGAGGAAGCGCTCCGTCATTACAAGTGGGGTTTCCCAGCTTTTCAGAGCGAAAATATTTGATCGTGTTCAATACGATTGTCAGGATGCTTTTAACATTTTTCCTCATTTGGGGGTGATTGCTATCCTGTCATAGTTAACAGACTTGGAAGGATTCCTAGTAGGAATGTGTTAGGTAAAGTAGTCTTACCACTTTCGCGTTTTCAAAGAATTGCGATTTAGGGCATCCTCCCTTCCGAACCTTGGTTGGCAAGGGTGTGTTCTTGAGGGAATCATTGCTTGATAAAGCGAGGACGGGAGCGTCGCTCAGCTTTCAAACATGAATGAAGGAAAATATGAACACCTATAAATTTCAAACATGATATGAATGGCAATGAGCTCACTCCTGTGCAGTCGATCGATTGTATTACTACTCATTCAGAGAATAGCGTCGACTCTCAGAGAACTACTTACTTTCCTTCAGAGATTTATAAAGCGTTTCGCAACGAATACTCGTTTCTTTCTGAAAAATGTCCATTCTCCCGTTTTCGGGGAGTCTGTGTTCCTGATGGCTATGAGATAGTTGCCGCTGATACTGATGCTGTAGGCAGTAATTTGAGGACAATCTTATGTTATAGAGCACCGTGTGATACCTGCGATAAATGCGAAAAATTATTAACTGCGTTAACGACACTTGTGTGAATGCTAGAATCTGCCTTCCTATAAAAAATTCAACTTCTCTGATATTGACTAGAGAGATTTGGGATCTCCGTGTTCGGGAGTAACCCAAAAGTCTTGGATATGGTCAGAAACCATGTCCTACATTAGTTTGTAAGGTCGGAACTGGAGCCCAAAAGTTTTAGATCTTTCATTTTCTACTGAGCAGTCTATCGTCAAAATGAAAGAGTAGAGGTGGCTCCGCCTAAAGGGAATTAAAGATCACGCGAGCATACATTCATGCCTGAAATTACGTAAGTGTAAGCGAGACAAGTTGCCTTAAGATTGACAGGTCTGAATGTGAACGAAATGTATGATGGCTCTTTCCGTTAAAACGACGTGTTGACTGGCATCTTCCAGTGCGTAAGGTGCGATTATGCTTAGCATGTACCACGCTTCTTTCATTCCATTTACGATAAGAAAGTAAATGTAAGGTGTGAGATGAAAGTCGCAACCAATAGTTTCGTGGAGAAGCAAATAATCGATAATGGGAGGACTGTAGCTTTGTTAGAGTACATAGCTTCTAGAATTAGGTGAAAGAAGACCCACAACTTTGCTTACTGCAAATGGTTTACCAATTTATTCTGCTTTTGGAGCCGAATATTTTTCTGAACCTTTTCTGACAGTTTTCAGTCGAAATGGGGGTAAGTTTTGTGTTGATACGCCGTTACCTGGGGTTTCCCACAAACAAATGAATCATTATGTTGGCTTATCCGAAAAGTTTAGCCGATTTTGAAAACCCTCGGTCCATCAACTGTTGTACAAAAGATCAAGGATCTAACCTTGCAGTCTTATATGTTTTCTGAAAGAGTAGGTCTCCTTCTATACACCTATTAAGATTAGGTCTGTATTTGTCGAAGTTTGTCAGTACAGGACTCGTGTAAAAATTGAGAACCATTGGGTGCATTCTCGGCATCCGAAGCTTTTCTTCTACCGCAAGGCGTAGAATGCGTCTTGAGCTGCGAGAAACATTTGTAACGTTTGAGTAGACAATGCTATAGATGAATGTACAGCGCGTGATCGGTTTGCGAAATCCAAATAGTGGATTCGCTCTCGGAGACCGGCAGCCCTTATGGGGCTATCATCAGTTAAAACGACCAAATCAAAATGTTAACGGAAGTGAATCGACACAACACTTTTCGTGGAGTAGGACGAAGGCTTAATGTTTCAAAATCAACCATCCATGATCATTCGCTGGACCTTTGTTTTGTAAAGCGCCTTGATGTTGGGATGCCTCACGACATGAGCGAGCGCAATATGATGGACCCCGCCTCCGTGTACTCCTTGCTCAAACGAAGTAAAAATAGGCTGTTTTCAAAACGCATGAGTACGGGGGACGAAAAGTGGATCGTGTACAACGACGAGGAGCGGAAACGACCGTGGAGCCTTCCCAATGAGCCGTCACAAACCGCTGCAAAAGTCAAAATCCAGGTGCGAAAGGTTATGCTGTGCTGCTGGTGTGCTTGGACAGAAATCACTTATCATGAGCTGTTGTCGCATAATCAAACCATAACTCGTGAAAGGTACTGTACCTAGTTTGACAATTTGGGGCAACAATAGACTAGAGGCGACCCGAACTGACCAATCGTGAGGGCGTTGTCTTCCAACAGGATACTTTCAGACCACATGTATTTTTGGCCACTCGCCAAAAATGGCTGGAGCCTGGGTGGGATGTCTTGTCACACCCCCCATATAGTCCGGACATAGCACCATCAGACTACCCCTTGTCTAGGTTTCTGCAGAGCTCTTTAAGTGGGAAATCGTTCAATCCGCTGGAGTACTGCAGAAAGCACTTGGGAGAGTTTTTCGATTTTCAGTCTGAAACCTTCTATGAAAGTGAGATACTGGAACTTACACGAAGATCTCGAATCCTTACTGAACAGAATAGAGGATATATCGTTCAATCAACGGATTTCTTATTCTGGGAATTTTCACTCAAAGATGAATCAAAAATCGGTGGAGACTTTTCGGACAGCCCAGTAGTTTAAGATCAGAAAATCTTCGATTTCTTTCGAAATACGAATCCAACTCAAAGAAAACCTCAGATGTTATTCCTTTCCGACTCATCGAGGGAATTCTGCCTTCTATGGTAGGTCCTTTGGAGCCTGTTTTCAACCTAAGTCCTTTTCGAGATGAAGTATCCGACGTATTGGTTATCATTTATAGTTCTTATTCAGTAAAAGCATCCGCATTTTGAATTTGAACCCTTGCAATTACAGACCTGTATGCGTTACCTCTACCATTTGTGTCATAGAACTTTTAAAGAATCAATCAAAAGGGTTATTGCGGAACATTTGGAAAAGCAGTGTGTTCTTCCTGATGTCAGCATGTCATCAGGAAAGCGAAGTCGAGTCAGTTGCTAGAGTTTAAATGATTGGACAGACGCTTTAGAGCAGAAGAAGAATGTTGATGTGAGTTACTTTGATTTTTGCAAAGCACTTGACAGGGTAAACCAAATCAAGCTTTTTTCAGAGCTAAACATGTTGGGGTTGACCCTCGGATTCCACCACTAATTAAGAACTACTCAAGTGGACGATTGCAGTTGGTACCTAGCTTTTGCTCTCTGAGGCCCCGCACTTCTTATCAGTTGTTAACAGTTCCTGTCATAGAGTACATTGTTATATCCTACATCACCTATTAAAATGCTAAAATTTCACTAATAACATGAAGGGCGTTATAGAGCTGATGACTACAGCCTTCTATAGCTTTTGTCAGCCTTATCGCTTTATATCAGTCCTCGTCACTGATCACTTTTGGTATAATCACGTCTCACACCACCTACTGAACTGCCAAACCTCCACTGTTAACACAAAGAGCGTCATAGACCTAGTGGCTCTCGCCTTTTATGACTCGTGATCAGTTCTTAATAGTTGCTGTCAATTTCCTCACCGAACATTTACGGTTTCTTCCTAATCCACACCTTTACTATAGTGCCAAGGCCTTAATCCACACCTTTTACTACAGTGCCAAGTCTTCCTCGTTAACAAGAAGGAGGTGACGTATCCTGCGGCTCCTGTTCTGAGGCACCCTATCAGCTACTGTTCTGAGGCACCCTATCAGCTACTATGTGTTGCTATCACTTCCTATCACCTATCATCAATGTCCCCATACTGCCACCTGTACTCCTACCGGAATCGAACGCTTTAGATGCACGGGAATAGAGGTTATGAATTTACACAATAAAATTTATTTCGCGCAACCCTCGTCCCCTGGAGGACAAGTCCGGACCTGCCACCCATCGTTGGTGTTCCAATCTTGCGACCTCTACCTCTGCCAAATTGAACTCTCTAGGTCCACGGGAACAGGAGTTATGAATTGTAGCTTGAGCATTCAATTCGCGCAAACTACTGCCACCTGTACTCCTACTACTTTGGACTCTCTAGGTCTACGCGAACGAGATTTATGAATCTCCGGTCAAAGATTTATTTCGCGCCCACTCCGTCCACTATAGGCGGACTCCAGTGGTGCCATCTACCATCAGCATTCCCATACTGTCGTCTGTACTCAGTTATTATTACATACACACATACACACATGCACTCATACACACAAACACCAACCCCTACATACACATACATAACACACACCTACACACATTCACACATACACCCATGCACACTTACACACATACATACATTGACGCCATTTTGGTTGGAGAAGCTAATAATAGTTCTTAAATGATTGAAACTGTGGAAGGAGCCTTTGACTGCATATGAAACCCCAGGTCTCAGTCAGGAAAGGCTCGGGGTACTGTCAATTATTATGCCGATGGATGTAAACTCAAAACTTCACTGTTGTCAGAGATCCGGGATTTCTGTCTGTACACAAGAGATCCATGTAATCTCATTAGGTCTTATAGATAATGTACTCACCCTATTTCGGAGCACGGACTGCGGGTTTCCCGTGTAAGTAAAGAATAGATCACTAGGGTGAAGTTAGTAAAAAATCGCCTCTATGGAAAATTCTCAACCAAGCCGTTGGCTTCAATCATAAGTCCATTGTTCCATTCCAAGTCAGCTGGTCAGGAAGGGACATTGGATGGAAATGTGAAACCTAGCGATCAGAGTCTACAAAAGCAGCTATTACCTCATACAGCACATGTAGTGGTCAGTAGCTTGCGTCATGAAGCCTGTGACATCTTTCAGTGTAGAGCGTTGAGCGTTAATCGTTGAGTGCCTGTACTCTATTGACAACACCGATCGTCGATCGATACCGCAAGAGTCGTCTGTGAATAATTTCTCTACAGAGTTTTCATTGAATGTGTTATTCACGTCTTCATTTTTTTTATAGAGATATATATACACTTCATTTGACCTCTATTGCATTATGTAAAGAAATATCAATCCTTGAAAGAGCTCTAGGCTCAACGCTGTACTATGAAAGCGCTCTGATATGATTTTCCTACACCATGCCGAGAATCAAAGTGAATTATATTTGTACAGAATATGATACGAACCCTGACACTACCATGTGTAAGATTTGGAATGGACTTCACTATTCACTCACTTCACTAGTTCCCAACTTATGGGCATTGACAAGATTACACATTGAGGTTAACAAGTAGTCCCATAACGCACCTCTCCACCGAAATTATCCACAATTCTAATGTACGACACACGAAATACAGGATCTCGCGAAAAAGAAATTCCAACGTTGTGAACGCGAAGCCCATGAGCAACTATTGACTTTGATTCAGGACAACTGAAAACTTGCCTTCAAAAGCAGAACTCGGAGCAGGAGTAGAAAAAGCGACAGCATGACAAACCGAGGCCAATATTCGGAACATCGATCCCTATTCTTTCTCCCAATCACCATAAAAATATATGACGCTTTCTCTTGCCAAACCATACGCCAGAAATCGCCTAAAATTATGCTTTGTTCAGCTTGTTTTGATCGTGTGTATAGGATCGAAAATGCAACTTCGGCACATTTGGAGATGTTTGATCAAACTAATCACCAATAGTATTCTCCATGGGGGCTTGAGTCAGAATGAATTTATTGAATAGAGGACCGCCGCATACATAATTAGCGTGAATAAATGTATTCTCGCTACCATACGGATATTGAAGTGTTACTCTAGATGAGTCACGACATTTCACTCCTAAGAAATTAATGTAACAAAATGAACGAAAACTGAGCATAGCGTCTTCTTCTTCCCTTTTTTACAAGAAAATATACAGACTCACTCCAATTTCTACATTTGTCCAAATTCTTATCAAACGCTTCGTGAGTAAAAGGTAGGTAATTCACCTGATTGTCCAATATTTCAAACCTAAAGAAGATCGATAAAAGATCATCAACAACTCTAGTGAGACAGTAGGCCGAATGAGTAAAAGTACCTTCCTTCGCGATGTATATCGATTGCCATCAAGAGGGGCAAAGAGATTAAACGTCAAAGGCACAATTCACGACAACTCTGGGTTTCCCCGTTTTAGGCGCGTAATGGAAGTGATAGTCGAGAGCAGTGCAAAAAAAGGCAAAGAAAACGAGAAAATCGGCGTAATAAAGAGGTATAACGTTTAAAAAAAGTAAAAATAGGGGCTGGACAAGAACGTTACGAAAAGGAGCGGCATGGAAGGGGTATTTGGACGAGCTGTTCGAATGCGCGCGCCACTGTGTACAGCTGGCTGCAATACGCTGCCTGCGTGCTAGGTGTGTCGCGGTGAAGTGCTGCGCCTTCTACAGCTTTTACCAAGCTCGACAACTCGTCCCCTTGGGTGGGCACATCGGCCATGCCGGTTTTGGGGAGTCCTTACCACGCCATAGCATGACTATATCTCGACCGGCCGCGACTCTTACGCTGTCCTTGGGGGGTCACAGGTTCATTCTGGAGGAAAGCCTCAGAAACCATTTTTAACGTGAACGGTGCCTTTAATAGAATGTCGATATAAAGATCAATTTGTTACCTTCTTTCCATACCGCCCGTGATACTGCGAATAAATTTTTGTTTCTTGCTTGGCCCAAACATTCGCTTACCCAATTGTATATTATTATAATCTGAACAGAAAAACTTACAAGGAAAGGATACTCACCAGGGATGGGCTTCAACTTTTGGAACCTTGAATAGAGACCTAGGTATACCGATAGGGCTTGAATGGTTAATAACAAATATGGAAATCACAACTGTAAAATGAGTCTGTTAAAGAAGTTGTATGCGTTTAAAGTTTGCATGCTTAAAGCATGGAGAGATATTGAAAGTTGATAGCGCAGTTGCCCACAATGGCCACAAGTGTCACCGTGGCGTAGTGGCAGTGCTTTCCCTCTCCAGGTGGGCGATAAGGGTTTGCTTCCTGTTGTCGTTTTCGCTTTTGCAAAACGTGCTTTTATTCGAATAAAAGCTATCAAACCGTTTTCCTTACTAATTTAGGTCGACGTTTTGTTTCGACTACCATTTGCGATCACTTATCTATCACCAATCACCGCACTGCAGAGTTGAACGCTCGCAACTTTTCTGGTGGAATCATTTTGCAATTTCAATTTCCATATCTGTCAATAACTTTCCAAGCCCTATCGACATACCTAGGTCTCTATTCAAAGTTCCATGGTAAGTTTAAACCCTTCCCTGGTCATTCGCAGGGGTCACTCATGATGATATGTACACCGCCATAGGTGGTTAGAACACTGATCTCAAATTTGTGTTCCAAATCTGCTGAACGATTACGGAAATCACACCGATCTTTGCCGGTTCAGAGCACCGACTTATACATCGGCTGGCCGCCGCAAGTCATTGTATAGGCCACATACGCATTCATTACGCCACTATGATCCTGAATGGAAGTGGAATGCGGAAGCGCGTCCCTCAGACGGGATAGATTAACGTTAAAAGACTTGAGCCTTTCGCGATCACAATGATACTCTGTGATCGCCTGATGATAACGCGACGATTGGACCTATCACATCACGAGTGGAACTTCGTAGGTTTGTGGTAATATGGAGATTTCAGAGTGAAATGGACCCCACCTTGTGATTTGGTCCGTGAGCTTCAATTTTATGGCGGTGGTAGAAGGGACCGTAGCCCTCATAAAGTCTGTGAGAAAAAACACTTCCTCGCACATAGAAAACCAGTTTCGTTCCACAACTATCGAATGCCACCTGCGGAAATTAATAGGGAGCTAGAAAGACCATGTGCTTCCAAACATGTCTATTTTCGACAAATTATAAAGTTATCATAAGCTGAATATAGGAATCTCATTGCAAGACAGTCATTTCCACTAAATGACGCTGGAAATCAACATTAAAGCCTCAAAGAGGCCACCATCAAAGCAAACCAGTAAGCAGCAATGAATTCAGGGTTTATTGACCAGCGGTGGTATTATGTTTACATCCCACTGCATCATCCACGTTCAGCTCAAGAAAAGGTTTCTTGACAATTGTTGATTTTCATATGCGCACATCATTCAATCAACTATTATTCCACAGCATTCTTAACCCATTGACGACAGTGCAGTCCACGTGTGGACTACACTTTTTGGACTCGTGGGACGGTGTAGTCCGCATATATTTTAGTTTTGTTTAAGAATTTTCCTTGTCAAAACAAAATCAGGTCTAATTTTACAGATATTAACAACGACCATGAACATCCTACTTATATTATACGCTAAGTATGTCTGTGGGTGTGTTTGTGTGTGTATGTGTGTGCTTGTCTGACCGGAAATCCGTAACTCGTGCCCCACTGAACCCAGAGCCTAGAAGTTCCTCCCTGGTCCAGTTCAAGAACTACCGAGCCTGTTAACAGACCATTTCTGTGAGGATCTCTTCCAGCATAGCCTTCGATTTCTGAGTTACATCCACTTTACGCACTAAATGGACAGTCTGATACCATGCCGGTGTTTTTTCGAAAAAATGTATTACCTGCGGTGAATTCTTCCTCTGTAAGGGAGTAGTGAGTGAGAAACTTCTCCTCATTAGGATCCATAAGGAGCTGACTAAAATTCGCGTTCCGCGTATAATAATCGTTAGTCACATCCTATATTTGTAAATTCAGAGAAAACTAAACAATCCTCAACTCACAAGTTGGCTGAAAAGTATAGGATGCTTCATTTGGCGCTCGCCAGCACTTTGCCGATAGGCATTTTGTAGACCTTTGAAGACTGTGATTTGAGACTTTGATACACAGAAGCTGTGCAAAAAAAGCAGAAACTATTATAAAACTATTATAAAGCAGAAACTTGGTGTGTCGGTTTGTCGGTATGTCTGTCGGTGTGTCTGTCCGCAAACTTTGTGATTACGATAAAGGCAGTGATATGGAAAGCCTACCTCTCACATTTCCTTCTTATACATAAGGCAGTAACTTGGTGAGTGGGTTAATGAAGAAGAGTGAGTACTGCGTAGTGAAGTGATTGAGGTGAGTGGAGTGTTTACTTGATAAGTGTGATTTCGAACTAAACTGGCATCGTGCTATGTATGTTTCTACAAAGATCTGAGGTGATTGAGCGCTGGAGCGCAGATAAGGAAATAAATCCATAATTGTGCTTAGGAAAGTTTGTTAGCCGAGAATATATAGTATTTTGACCTAACTTCAGGAGGAAAGGAGTTCAACTCATACCTCATCCAAGCTTACCTCCACCCCGTCGCTCATTCCCTTCTTACTCTCAAGGAAAAATCTATATTCCCGCGTTAACCGTCTAAGCACAGGCAAGGTGAGACTCCTTCTTTTACCTAAATCTTCACCGTCGCATAAAAACGAAGCTCCCCTCCCCTCGGAGGTTTTCTAACCACTTTGTGAAAGTAAGGAATGAGGCCCGACGTAAGCCGGGTTATATCTCTAAGCTAAGGGTGTGTGACGATTCGCGCGCGGCAAATTGCGCGGCGAAACCGCGATGATCCAAACAACGCTGGCGCCTATCATTGGGACACAAACTTGAAGTAGGGTACTTTAGTAGGATCGGACAATCCTACTAACCTACTTTACTCCAAATTTGGACCCCATTGGTAAACGCTGCAGTCGTCCAAATCGCACCGAATTTCGCCGCACAATTTGCCACACATACCCAGAATCGCACGAATCGAACGTCCCCTTCGAAGCTAAGCAGTAAATGGGCGGGTAGGTTAATGGAGTGGAGCCTTATGAGTCATTTCATTGAACGTCTGCGTATCCCTCGCAATGAAAGTTTCTGCGCAGCGATCCACCATTGAGAAGTTGCTAAGAAAAGGTCTCAGGAGTTCTAAAATGGCGAAGCGACTCGGCCTCCCCTCTTCAATGGTTCGAAATGTATCTGCTGCTTTCAAGGCTCGAGGACATACCTCTGAGATGCCAAAAAATGGACGACCGAGATCAGTGAACCTACCAGGGATTCGTGACAATATTGAGAAGAGAAACCACCCGCAACGTTGGAGTCCGCACAAATCGGATTGCTCCCCGCCTCCACATCAGCCTACACTGTTCATAAGATAGTGGAATGCCTAAAGCTGACCAGCCGTCGGCACAGCTGAGGACAGATTGTTCCGAAGCAGTCCGAGCAAAGTCGGCTGACGAGATGCAAGAAACTTCTCCAAGAGCACTGGGCCGGCCGCATCTCTGACGTGATCTGAACTGATGAGAAAATAATCACCGTAGAACCTTCTCAAACCGTCAAAACCAGAGACAGTTATTGCCAGAAGCTGACGACGCGCCTCCAAAACTTTGTTGTGAGCATAGCTGGCTATCTTTCGAAAGTGTGATTATTTGGGCCGGTTTGACATGCGAAGCAATCTTGGACTTCATTGGTAAAAATGTGAAAACTCATTGACTCCGAACTTTACCAAGAGATACAATAGATGGTCGTCCTTGTTAATCTTGGTCAGTGAGCACTTCGGTAACTGATCGATCATCTTTCAACAAGATAAGGCCCCTCGCATGCCTTAAAATTGACGAAAGCCGTAGTCACTGCGCATTTCTCCAAGTACTGGGGCAAGGATATCTCACCTTCCTCTTCGCCAGACCTCAATGCAATGGACTCCTCGGTGCGGGGGTATTTGGTGAGCAAGGTGAGACCGAACGTCTACACGCCTATGTAAAAGCGAAACGACAAGACTCCGAACGCCTCATGTCCTGAGTGGTCATGCAGCTCCACTCTGATCGTCAATAAAGTAGACTAGTCTACCTTTCCTATATGTTCGAAATGACGTTTAGAAAAGTGGCGTCTTATACTTTTCAGCCACCGTGTAGAATTCAAAAAAAATGGTCATGAAGGACCATGTAGTCTACATAAGGGCTGCAGTCACGTGTAGAGGAGAAGCGCGCCGGTCCCTCACGGCGCTTTTCCGCTTAACGTGATTGTCGCCAATGAGTTAAAAATGTCAGTAAAGTTGTAACGGCGTTGCAAAGGTCAGATGATCATCGCGAGTGTTCGGCGTAGAAAGGCGTATCTGTTTGGTCAGCCATGATGAAGAAAATTTTTGTTGAATTAGTATTCTCCGGTATCTCAAATGTGGGGGAGTGCAGTAGTTAGTAAATATTGAGCACAACAGCATTTTGCAAGCGTCTAGCATTTAGAACCCACATGGGAAAGCGAAAGAGCGCGTGCATCAAGGAGATGAACGTCCCTGTCATGCCAACAGGTTAAACATCCTACCAGCTGCGCCACCGCTGGACAGCGGCAGCTTTGCTCGGCTCGGTCATCTATTCGGTGCAGTGGTATAACACAGGAAGCAATCGGTTCCATGACTTTCTTTCCAGAATCGTTTAGCAGATTTGGAACACATATTGATAATAGCGTCTAAAACCACCTACGGCGACACGCATCTCATCTTAAATGACCACTGCGACCAAATATCCATCCCTAGTTAGAATCTAGTGTAGACCTGAGCACTACTATAAACAAAGGAACGTTCTTTAGAGTAACAGTATGCATACGCCTATATCAGACATAGCGATAGAATTCAAAGGGAAATCAAATAAAAAGCCAGAGCCAAAGACGACAGGTATGTAGTGCAACCTACATTTCCCAGCAACTCGAACTCTGCCTTGATCCGCGTACGTTTGCTCGTTGTAGAGAGCAAGGCGCATGTGTACTGCGTGTGGATCTAATTCAGTGGCAAGATAGTACAATAGGTCAAAGTTCCTAATAATAAACACTGACTTGAAAAAAAATAACGAAAATCGTGAAAACAGAAATATACAAGATGTCTCAAAATTATGGGCACCACAACTTAGAAATTTCCGAGGTAGGAATAGTTCATTAATTTCAATTAGTTCGCTTTTGACTAATTGCGCAAAAAGGTTTTCATGCAATATGCATAGTTACTGATCTGGGACTCCCAATATATTTTAGATAGTAAACGCTCCTTCAATGCCACTAGCAATCATTTGCACGCAAGAGGAGGAAATGCTTAGTCAAATTACTTGTGATTCCAATGACGACCGTATAGAAAGCTCTTTAATGATACAGAGAAGCACAATCAATCAAAGATAGAGCTATAAGGGATAGAAATATTACTGCTTCTGAAAAATGGGTTATTGTTAGTTTGTTTCCGAGTCGATCACGATTCTGGGTGACCCATCAAAAGGAAAGCAACAGAGCAGGATTTATCGAGCTGTCGATGAGACGGATTGTCAAGCAGAAGCTTTATTGCCATTGCTATCACCTGCACTTCATTTACGATTTTGACAGTGAGCGTATCTTCAAGAAATACAAAAAGATGCTAACTCTTTCGAGGGTAGGCACGTATACCACAAAGCCAAGCTTGTGCAAAAGTGGCGGCGGCGCCAGATGCCCATTTTCATTAACCTAGAGGAATGGAAGTCCTCCTCTCCAAATCTCAAAAACTCTACTCCTCCCTGTGGTCAGCGATTAGAAGAGAACCTGTCACGTTTGCAATCCTTGTTCGGAAACCTCGAGAGTAAAACTCGAGAAACGTTGGAAAGAAATGGAGGAGAATGCGTGCAAAATGCGAGAAGTTCGAGAGCAGACACTAGGCGCTGTTCGTGCTGATGGGCATAATTCGAAGTGGGACTGTAGGTTGTTGTTGTACATAATGAAAGCAAATGTGCATGTAGATTCAATTGTCATTCACAACTTAGAAGCCTCAAGTACATAGTAATGATTTGGCACCCATAATCTTGGAACTATGTATGTAGACGTGCAATTAAATCGGAGACATACTTCAGACCAAGATGATCGTTCTCCACTAGCCAAGCACTTGGCTCACTAGTTATCTCTAATCGAGACTTCAAAACTAGCGCACGAGCTTCTTTCAGAGTGACATTTTTATTGTCAGCGAAGAAATTCGGCGATATCCCAACCTACATATCGATATTACGTCATCAATTGTGCAACCAATATAACAACTACGTTAATAAAGATATCCGAGAAGTTTCAATTTTACAGCAGAAAAAATTGCAACAGTATTTTGCCTTTTCTGAGTGCGACATTACCTTATCACAGAGGCTCTTCAGTGGTACAACCCAGCCTTGGCGATTATGTAGTTTGATGAACTTCTTAAATTCCTCCTCAAGAATTACATCAGTACAGCAATTCCTCCATTTATGGTCATACCTGGAATCAGTCTTTCTGAAAAAAATAAATTTAACAGAACTGATACTCCTTTGAGCATTAATTAAAGTTTCTTGACGGTTTCTCTATTTCTTTTTCGATAATCTCTCAGAACTCGCTTTAGAATTGTTTCTGATACGATTTATCTAGAAAGACAAACGGACACGGCCGGAAACTTTCCGACAATTCGATACTGCTGCTCTTATACATATCGAGCCAATCACGAGTTTGTATTCCTTACAATATATCAATATAAATATGAGTCCTTATTGCTTACTATATATAATTAGAAACCACTAGGTTGGTGTGCCTGTTTGCTTGCCTGTTTATTCGCCGCGATATCGATATTACCTAGAGAGACCCGTGCAGATGTGGTCTCTAATCTGTGATAGGTGAAAGCTAGATCAAGATCAAGAGAGCTTACATGAGATCAGAGAAACCGCGCAATAAGGAGGGTGAACATGCACCGGAAAAAGCGGGCAGGAAGGGCTCCCACTAAGGGCTGCAGGCCAGAAAAAAGTGTTGGAATGTGCAAGATCTAAGGTGTGCTGGGCACAAGTAAACTCAGAAAAGCTACGCCTCGGGTGGGCGGAGCGTTTGAATAGGTGCTTTTTAGAGGAATCCATGGCTTCGTTCAAGAGCGTTCAAGCACCAGGAAATAAGTGAATGGAGGTTACTAAAGGGATAGCTGCCAAACTTCGATAGTAGGGAGGAACTGCACTGAGGTGGGCGGAGCTGCGAACAAACGACGGTGGGTCTGCTCGGAAACATCCTAGAATCTTCAGTACATCTAAAGCAGCTGACCGTTTGCCTTTGTCACCACCTTACATGGCGTCTTCCTGCAATTGAAATACATCGGAAATATATAATTCCTGATTTCGTGGACCTGACTGTGCAAAGTTAAAATGGATACAGTTGACAGAACGGATAGTAGAAGGCAGGAGTGGATTCCGTCCTTGCTCTGTTCAAGCATGGAGCGTTCATGTGTGCTAGGATTTACGCTGTGGGGATGTTCCCCAGTACAACGGCTTCCTAGATCATTCTGTTGTGCAATGGATCGATCAGTCACAGCTCTGTTACTACAGTGGTACAGTTTTACAACTCTCAGGAGACTGAAGAGATGTGGACGTAGCCATCAATAATGGCAACCGATTTTCACATTGTTCTCGATATGGGCTGCTGCAAACTACTAATATTCAGAATGAAAGAAGAATCAGCTCAGCAAGACATTTTAACCCTAACAAAGAAGAGGAGAGCTTGTGGTTAGCCGGACGATCCTACTCGTTAAGTACAAGGTGCGCCATAAATATGACAAAGGGAAAGGTTCGGTTCGGGGATGGTTCCCCCAATTCTTCACCTTCTATCACATTTATAATACCCCTGAGCGCTCTGGTGTTCTCAATTCGTTACTTTTCAAACAATGGTGAAGCCTTGCACTCACCCATCAGCCGTTCCGTCTTTGCGCGCGTTTGATGAGGGCTTTTCCAAGATAGCTCGTCGCTTTCACATTTCTCCACGAGTTTATTGAGTTCCGATGCGTGGACAGGTCGAAGGCAAGACCGAAATTGAATGTCATGCCCCAGTTACCACCTCCTTTGCAATGATTTCTTTCCGAAAACTGGAGAAGTACGACAAAAATGGCTGTTGAAGGGAATGTATTTGCTTCTTCGATTGGGGAACTTTTCCTCGAGCAATTACAACTATATCTGCATAGATTCCGGAAGCTTCTTGCGCTTTCTGACGATAAGAAGGTAAAGAAGAAAAATGAATGTAGTGCCATATTTGCGCTCGGCATGCCCTTTGACATACTTTTCTCTGACGAAAAGGTGTTTTGTGTGGTAGAAATGTTCAGGTCTTAAAGTACACGCTTGTTTCCCACTACAACTGCCAAAGCCGAAGAAAGGGATTGAAAAATGTCTCGTAAATATTTTCTCTTCTATGACGTTTTATGATTCAGTCTGTGCAATCAGCCTGACATCGTTTATTTTTGTCAAGAAAAATATGAAAATTAATCAGAATCTCCATAAGGCACATTTTTGAGAAGGCGCTGCTGTCGAAATTTCCTCGATGGTACTACCCGAAAAATCCGAAGCACCTGCTTACAAATGGAGAAAGATAAGAGATTGGTCCTGGAAAATATTCGCGATTCCATCCCCACTTGCGAATGGCTTACAGAACCTCGGGACAGGTGTGGGTGGTACGTACTGGAGAGGGACACTTGCGCTTCAAAGCACGTCATAGTTGCTGTTCCCAATGAATCGTTGAGGAAGGCCGGACTGATATTCCCCCAGAACCTTACGTGTCGCCATCGCCGAGTACTCAGGGCGGGGTCTGGCATCTTCTCCCCGAACGGCGTGTCGCGCTCGCCGCACGCGATCGCACGCTGTGAAGGGAAAGATTTGAATTCCAATTGGAAGGATACGCAGAGTCGCTGCGGAACCACTGCCGCAGGCCCAGGAAGAAAAGTTCCGTTACCCCGCTGGGCGTCTTCGAGCAATAATTAGTACGGGAGACGGTTATGTAAATTGACCGTATGTTCGTTTTGTTGATACGATGCATTGTAAATAGTTCAAATGAACTCACACGTATCTGTGTAATATGGAGTGGGGTTAGACTAATTATTTTGCTAGCATACTTATCGGGCACTGTAGTCCCTACCATATAGAATCCACAAGTTTGGAATTTATATAACCACTCCTCTTGGTGCCTGTCCTCTCACACTGTTACGCACACAGCTTAGACGTGAGCCGTCAGCCAGCTAGCCTACCAACCTTGCACGATATGGCTAAGATAATATTGCTGACAATGATTTCGTTAATCCATAACTGCAGTTCAAAATACACTGCTGACAAGCTCAATCACGGCACCAGAGACACTCGTCCACCTATGAAGATCGTTTTGGTTTTACTTCCGCTTTCGATGTTATCGATTAACTGACAAGTCTAATGGTGTTCTTTGATCTTACAACTCAGTGATACTTGACTGAGACTTGTGTGATTGAAACTGCTTTCAAAAAAGCTCGAAGGCGCTCTTTGATACATAGCTCATGTTTCTTAGTTCACTTTGTCCCTTAATATGTCGGTTTTGTGAGAATGGTTTACAGGGCAGGATGCAATTGCTGTTGCAAGTAATTCGAAGGGTGATTATACTATTCTGCAAGCTTATAGTAGTTGATCTTCTTACGCTAACTGAAGAGTTGCTTCCTATTTTATGACTGCTGGAAATCTTCCTGCCTGATTTCCGCACCTGCAAAACACTAACAAGGGAATGATACTTGGTCGCAGTGGCCATTGAAGATGAGATGTATACCGCCGTAGGTGGTTACAAACACTGATCTCACATCTGCGTTCAAAATCTGCTATACGATTCCGGGAACAAAGTTACGGAACCGTGCCTCCCTGTGTAATACCA
>UZAF01020205.1:0-19210 GCA_900617895.1 Haemonchus placei | reverse complement strand
AAAGACTCTGTCTCCGCCGTCAACAGGATCAGCAGTCGAATCATGGCTGTGAGGATAGACACGAAGGAGGGGTACTGAACAATAATGCCAGTGTACGCACCTCAAGCAGGGCAGCGTCAGCGTGTTCAAACATTCCTCCGCTATTCAAAAATGTGTTTTCTCTTTCTATTGCAATTATAAATCAAACAGCAACTCTACTCGTCCTCAAATTCAGTGAAGCGAGGGGTTCAATTAGTTGGAGTTGGCCCTGTACTTCATCCCATATGCACGTGGAATGCAGTGAATTTGAGCAGTTCGTTACCCAAGAATTCTCAGAAATTGCTCAATAATAATTCATTGATCAACTGCTTCAATATGCCTAGTTAGTGGGTTTTTGTGCTTCTTTCTCTCATCTCCATGTATGAGGTAGGCTACTCTCAACTCTCGGACTTGAATAAATAAATAATTAACCAGCCATACTTCACGGGAATCAATCTGTCTCTTGGAATCAGGAACTCAACGATATATGTTTTGAATATATTCTTTAATTTCTTCTCTATTCATGTAGAAATAACTGACATGCTTCCTATTGAACCAAAAGTGAACTTCACTCCTTTCGAGGGTGTCCCTTTCTGCGGAAGCGTGAGAAAAACGACGGACTCGAAGCCGCAGAATACACTGATCAGCTTTCATGCTTTTTTATTCATTTCACTCGAACGACTCGACTCTTGACCACCTTTGCCAACGTCCTTACGCTTTAGGCAGCCCTATTTTCGAAAGTGTGCTAAGTAAGATCCTTGCATATTATTCAGTAAAGGCGTTTCTTCAATTCACTAAAGCTCAAGTACTACTACTCAAAACTTTTATGTATAGCTACATATTCTGTTCCCAAAAAATGTCCCACATCCCTCATGTCCCATGCGTTTCAGTCATGAATACACGAACTGGGTTCTTGTAAGGCTTCCATCCGGAGATAAGCCCCCGACCTGAGCATTCCAAGTNTCATCAAAATCTGGCCATCAAGTTAGGAGCGTTGCACCGGGCCGATGCTCATGCCTAGGGTCAAAGGGTCAGGCTTTAGTGGATTACTGAAACCTGTCTTTGAGGCAATTTGCTAACGACAGGAGCTTAAACAACGCAAAAAACTTCTACTCGAACCCTAGATGCAGTCAGGGTTCTTTGCTTCCCCAAAAACCTCCACCACTCTTGCTTGGGAGAGAAGTTCAACGCTGTTGAAAACGTAGAGAAGGATAGCCAGTTGTAGTGATTTATAGACCAGGAACCGTAAGGTATGCTCCCCGCAACGAGGGAGGATCCCCTTCCCGGTAAGGTATGTTCTCGGGGAGAGCAGAGAGATAGATGCTGTCAGGGAGAGCAGAGAGAGAGACCCGAATCCGGGGCGTCCCAGCCCCGAGTAAAAGAGCATACCTTTTGGCCCCAGAGTTCCCTAGAAGTAAATGTAAGTCTCAACAAAAAGCGTAAAACCCCAAACAGTGAAGATGTTTGGATTCTGGCCGTTTTAGCCCTAATCAACAAAGCTCTCAGTGATTTAGCTTGTAAACAAATATATGTGGGTATTAAGTACCCGAAAATTCATTCTTTGATCTACATTTTTGAGATTGCCACAGTGCTATCACTCTCAAACATGGAAATATCGTTACTTTGTGATCGGAATTGTGTAGAACGGTCGGTACTCTTATGACAGTCTTGATCGGGGTTTTCTTGAAGTTTTAGATTGAAAATCCAACCAATGAATAGATCTCCTGCTTGCCCATCAAACTAGAGCGACGGGCTAATAAATGAGTGAGATAGTGGCTCAGAACCTTCCCAAACTGAAAAATTACCCGTTATTTCCAACTGTCAGTAAAAAACAGGGAACATTCGAGTATGAGGTGGAACATAGGTCTAGCTCTTTCTGTGTGGGAGTTCAATTACTAATGTTGTTAACAAGTCATAAGGCTTCAATGAGATGGAAAGATCACTGAAATTGGAAAAAAGTTGCATCAACCTAATGCTTACATACTCATATATTCGCAATATTTCTTGATATCCGGATGTTGGAGAAAATTGTGCAAAGCCTCGTTAAGACCTATCTGTTCTCACATTCCAAAGAAAAATATCGCTAGAAAATTCACTTTGCTCTTCGTTTTCAACTATCCTGCTCACGAAAATTGACGCGGCTGCAATTTTCTTGACTATTCGTAGGAAGCATGTATTCAGGAGTTATCCCGAAATCCCTATGGCAACCGACAAACGTGGTTCCTCGCTACCCAGTCAAAAACCAATTTTTGGAGCCTCGGAGAAGATGATTATGTTTCCGAGTTTTGACTGAAACAGTCAGAAAAAATAGGGCAAAGTGAAGTTTTCTGAACTCTGGACGTAAGTCTAAAATTAACTTTATACCATATGAAACCAATTTTTTTTGAACGGCAAAGCCGTGGCCAGATTCTGACCAAGAGGAGATTTCATTCTGGGCTGCCATCTTCTAGGAGGAACTCCTGATAGGCAAGATCTTTGAGAACGAACCATCGCTGAAAGTTTTGCTGCAACTTCTTGGAAGTAACTCTCCATCTAGGCCGGGAGACGGGCGTTAGGAACGATTTTGGGTAATCGATTCGCCGCACGCGACTGTCGCGGACCACTCATTCGCCGTTATTACTGCTCTAGCGTTCTTCATACGGCTCAATCGATATGCGATCATTATTTTATGCATAATTCTACTATTAGTACTTTTGTTCTTGTATTTCTTACCTACTCCTGCATCCTGCTACATTCCTTCGCGCGCGACGCCCCTCTCACCGCGACGCGACCATTTCGTTACTAATGCACCACACCCATCTAGGCCTCACACTCGCTGCTGTCATCAGAGTTGACTGGAGTTATCAGATGAACCGCCATACTCTGTTCATTATTGAGAGGTACCAGCTGAACGGTACCGGAGGGTTGCGGTACTCGTCTTTTCGATGAGTGAACTAAACTAGTGACTTCCGTTCAGGAAGCATCGGATAACCGCTTTTTCCTGAAACTTGAATGTGTGAAGCTGCGGTTATCCGGGGTTGTAATTTAGTCAACGCAGTGGAATGTAGAACAAACACCCTTTCCTGAACCAGTAATCGTCCTTTTTTTACCCAGTCTGATGCACATGCTCATCATGGGCGAGATTCGATCCTACGGCTCGCGTGCCTTCACTCCTCGTAGCTTCTCTGGCTACTACGATTCCTTTAAGCACTTTCACTACTGGTTTGCTATTTTTTAGAATATGATCTTAATCTTCCGGATTTTGCATATTTTTTGTTATCTTTGTGGCAGGAAGCCAAGGGCTACAAAAATTACTCGGTTGGGTTAAATAACTTGGGTTTACTGCCCAATTTTTTCAGTAAAAGTATTTGTACCCAAAAAAAACACTGATGAGTTGCAATACATTGTCAACAATCATTCATTTCGTTCGGTTCTGTGAATTTCCAGTAGCCAGAATGATCTTTTGGTTGCTATCCACCTTCTCATAATTAGAGAACATTTCAGATCTAAAGACACATGTGTAATAACCTTTTTTTGTAGTAGCTATTATAAACAATCAAAAAAAAGAGGAATTAAGCAGTAGTGTGGGATCCTAATAAGTTCAGAGCGTCTAAAAACGTCTACCAATCTTCTACGTTTGTTAGTAGACGCTTTGAACGTCATCAGGGCGGGAGATAAGAGGGTTTTCCAATCTCTGAGCTGATTTAATATGAGCACTCATAGTCAGATGTCAGGCTGTACACTAAAGTACAGCTGGACATTTGAGCGCATTCAAACTTGCTCTTTCAAGTGGGAATTATTTGATGGATTCCAATGCTATCTCTAACGAAGTTCGTTCTTATTAGTTTTCGTAAATTTCCTATCCAACCTGGATAAGAAATTTTTCTTTCTTTCTGGAAATTCTGAACCGAACTGAGGGGTAGCAAGCAAGATTCACCTCACAAGGGAAAGCCTATCCATGAATTCCGAATATCCTTTATCACATCCTTTATCTTTGAGTTTTTTCGACGACCAAATTCCATTATCACATTATCCTTTAAAGCACTTCCCTGGAAATGTGCTTTTCATTCAAACTCTTCCTTTTACTATTTACTCGGCCGTTTTTCTTGAATACTGATTCAAACTCTCTTTTCAACACTTTTCTTTTCTCGTTGAAAGAACCAGTATTAATCTAAGAAATCTATCCTGAGAAAAGCCTATTTGATGAAAACACCCGCAGCCATCGTCCACAAATTGTTGACTGGATGGGTTCTAGTTTGTCGACACACCCTTTCCCTGGAAGAGCTAGCACTTACCTCCCTTACTCTCCCACTGAAAGCCTTGCTGTCTTTGAAGAACACAGAATTGCAGCTTCCATTCAACTTAATCTTGGAGTTTTAAATTTCGAGGGCAAAATTTTCGTAAGGAATAAAGCTACCCTTTTCAATCCGTTTACAAATATTTTCAGAATTTTGACAACTTACTCATTACTTTCTAAACCTTTCACAGAAAAAAATAAATAAGAAGTGCTTCCACAACTTCCTCGATCGGAATCACTCGGAGTAGCACAAAATGAACTTGGATTGTGCCATGTCCTTCGAAAAGCAGTTCTTTCCAAATAGATGACCAATTGTGTCAGGTGGTCTTGGCATTCCTGGTGGCAGTTATTTCAGCATTCTTTGAAATGTTTCCATTCGATGGTGTCAGCATCTGCAGAAAAGCTCTTCACTCCATGTTCCCATCAGTGCTTTTGTATGTCTTAGGCGGCCATCTAAAGAGACAGTAATCTGCTAATAGTGCGTTGTTTGTCTTGTCGGTCAATTACTCTGTGATAGGGACCGCCCCACCGGTCACTCAGCAGCTTCACCAGCTGGGTCGTCGATGTCGTAAAAATCCCCCGAACAGTTGCAATCCACGGCCATCTCTTTGTTTTGCCTTTTTTTTGTACTGGTGTAAAGGTAAACGTACTCAGTCTATTCTGATCAGGTACATGAATCTTATTAATTAACGAATTTGAACTCCTTTAATCCAGGTGCGAAGAACTCTGTACCTAATTGGTCTCCGTGGTGAATTGCTGGATAGCTTACATTGACGACAATTTATTTTCTTTGACAAAAAAACTCGAATCAAAAACCTTGCCCGACTACATTTCCAGTTATCCTGCTGCTCCTGTTCTTTGAGTTATGTACCCCTCCTCACTTCAACATAAGACGAATTTCCCATTTGAAATAAATTATAATTAGCTCGTAGCTCTCGCCAAATGCTTATGGTGCTTATCAGCAACGAGTCAAACTTGTTTGGGAATAGGAATGCCACCCCATCCCAACAAAAGTTAACAAAATCAGTTCAAATTCTACTGCCAACGTTCAGCATGATCGGAAGGGATTTTTCCCGATTTTTAGTCTCGAGAATGGACAGCACTGGGAATTTCTCAATATTCTTCGAATCCTCTCCTTTGTTTTCTTTTGAATTTGCTATTTTTACTTACATTTCCTGCTAGATGTTTTCCGAATTCCCGAAAAAAAAAGATAAAAACAACAAAATAGAAAATAATTAATTTGTGCACGTTCTGCCCCGTTGAAAAGTGCAGGAATGCAACGTTGGGTGGGAAAGGTTGTACTCTGATGGTTCTTGGCAACGTGAATCTTAATGATGTAATAGATGTACTTGGCATTCGGAATTTTCACGAATATGGTTCAAGTCCCATAAAAATCTCCAAATTACGCCCACTGTACTATAACTTTCCTATTTCGCATGGGTACACAGGTTTTTATTCCACTAGAATAGCTTTTCGGCAGCATTCAGAAATCGTGTATACTTGGGTAGGGAGTTACTACAAGAAACCAGGTCATGGCAAAAAAATGAGAGCATATTTTTAATATTAGCACATAAGATGATGAAAGCCAGCCTTTAGCCATGATGTCTTCGGTAAAAGAGCAATCACGATTGGCCCTCAAAATTCAACGATTAAGTAAATCCATCTAGAAAACCAGTTTGGAAATCCGTTAAAGTACACAACATGACGGGTCGATACCGCCTCATTGACACAATAGTGTTATCGGGGTGACTACTTGTTTTGTAGCCAGTTTTTTCACCATATCTCGATTCATACAATCAAAACGTCGGCTACATTTCGCGCCCTAGTCTTTACTCTTTACGAATTTTTTGTTCCATTCTGATCAGCCTTTATACTGGGTAATTCGCCAGCAAAAATATAGCGATAGCATAATACAATGGAGTTTACCATTTTGAGCCAATTTTCATTCCCTCGTTCTGCTTCCTGACCTGGAAGAGCTCAATCCGAGTCAGTAGGTTTGAAATGTGCGATATTTATGATGTATTCAGAAAAATACCTGCAATCACGTGAAGCTATGCTAGACACCTGGCAGTTTAACTCTTCCAATAACTATAAAACTGGTACATATTTCTCTTCTCCTTTTCTTTTTTCTCCCGGTAAGTCCCCACAGCTGCAAGATCCCGCTACTCTTGTTGGTCGTCTTCAATCGTTCTATCAACTGCATCTTCTTCTGTTACCTTGAATTAGAGATGTATTTCTCGATCCATTTTTGACACCTCTTCTCTAAGTCTCCCGTGCTCACTTTCCTTAGCTTCAGATTTCATTGCTTTTGTTGCCGGGTGATCCTCTGGTCTTTTCATACAAGGAGCTGCTCTCTCACCCTCAGGTGGACAAAAGTTGTTTGCATGACCATCATACATCCTCATTTCTGACTCAGCCCACTCCTTATCCCGTCCGGTGTACTTTCCCTATGAGTGTTCTGGAGTATCGCAGTGGATTTCCTCCATTTTTCCATAGAACTGGTACATCGCTCTGAGAAATTATTCTACTCTCGACTCCAGAGGGCAGTTTTAAAGGCTTTTGTCCGTTTCTGAGTATAATTCTTTATTATATTTCTTCTTCTATTTCTTGATCATTTTTCCGGCTTTTCATTTTGATTCCATTTACCCTTCTGTTTTAGACTTCCAACTTTCCTTCTTTTCATAGTTCTGATCGCTGAGTAATAACTACTTCATACCATTGTATTTAGACGATCTCCCTTCATTTCTGTACACAATCCTTTTCCAAATCTTGAAGTCGTATCACTCATCCTCCACTTTATAATTCTCATCCTGAACTGTGTAGTTCCTATGATTCTACATGGCAGAGGGAAGACTTGAAAACTTGCAGAGTCACCGTGAGCCGTTATGATGCCGAATTTTGTTTTTTACTTCTTTTCTAGTGTTCTCCCACGACCGATGCTTCACATCTGAACTGCTTACCTGGCTACAAGTGGCGTTGATTACTTATTCTGCTCGTGAGATTGTTACTACAAAACAAATCTACTCAATACCCTGTGTTTAATGGGCTTAAAAAGCGGCCAAGTAAATCGAACAACTCTGTAAGGGATAACCCTTTCTGCATGGCTACTCCTCACAATTTCACATCACTCTCCATTTGTTTTCATCAGACTTTGAACTCTGTTCCGAGACGTAAGCAACTTTCTGAGTTTGAAGTGCTTTGGGAGATGAGACCTGGAACTTTGGACCAATGCCAATAATTACATTTCGCTCGAACGCCGTCTCAAGATGTTCTCTTTACTCATTGCTGAGTGTGGTTTCAAAAAGTCGAAACCAAAGAACAAGGGTAAAGCTCTGAGCTGCTTGCAGAAACTCCGTATTTCTGTCACACGAGATTCTATACTTACATATTTTTCTCGGATTGGATATTCACATCTAGAATAGTCGTTTTTGAAGGAAATACTCTCACCAGATCCACGAAGACACTAGTTGGACCCTCGGTGACCAAAGTAGAAGTTTGTCGTGAATCCCTTCGACTGAGTCTGAAGATTATAGTATAAAAGTCGATTGTATGACGGATCTCAAGGAATTTGATCAAATTCAATAGCCCATCAGATTCAGAGAATCACCAGCTGAACAGTTTGCCACAATTAACCTTCAGGGATACGACACCCATTTGACAGTAGAAATAGCCCATGTTCCTTCAGTCTAATAGCCAGTTCCGTGAAGGCGTGGGAGAAAGGGTGGGGAAGAAATCGGGAAGGGGCCGAGCAGTTTGTCTGTCGAGCACCCACTTTCATATGCTCTCACGGCTCGGCTAACGTAATTGAAAGAGCAAACGAGCGAACAACAATGCATTTGCATTTTTGACTCGAAATCGCTCGGTTGTAGCTCGGCAACGAGGATGGGGTGTGTCGTGTCCCCCTAGTAAAATCACGACCGACGAGTCCAGGATGCAGCTTGGAGGCGTTGGAGGCGCCTCTGTTCTCTGCTTCCGGTGTGTCTGTTTGAGTTGACGACTTCGTTCAAAGCATTCCGTCTCGTTCTGCGTCCCATCTTCAAAGCTATTCTTCAGTTGTTTATGTTTTCTTTTTTCTTCCGCCTTCTAAACTATCGAGCTGACAAGTGAAGGGACACATCGATCGGCTATTTTAAGTAGCCATTTAGAGTAACCTTTCAGCAGATCCATTTAAGGTCTTATTCTGGTTCAACGTCATCGAGTTTCTTTCTCTATTGTTCTGCTTAGACACAGAATCGCGTCATCGTTGTGGTAAATCAAGCTGAAAACCATTTATGAGTATGGGATGGCATTGAAAGACCGCAAATAGAAAATCCGTCAAGATACGTTCCGTGGCCTCTTCGATTAACATAGTTTTGGGATAGGAAGAGGGGAAGGAGTCACAAATCCTTCAAAGCAATCTCTAAATAGCTGTTTATGCCTAAAATCCTTTATTTTCAAAACTGGCTCCCCAGAAAGTCACTTATGTCAGAGCAGGACCCAAACAGAGGAATCCTAGAACATTGGGCCCTCTAATCCCCCAATGGTAGGACTTGCTTTCAATTTTCAACTGGAAATCAGATTCTTCTAGATTAATTTATCGGTAGCTGATTACTTGGTCCATTGTGTGGGCTAAATACTCATTCACTCGGGCTGGAGTAGGGTGGATCTTTCAATTGTATGTAAGATGAGTAAGTAACATTTTAAAACAAGCCTCTAAAATGCCAACCGGGTCCACATGAATTTCGGAGCCTCTCCTGGTTATTCAAAAAGTCACATCTGCTTAAAGAAGCTCAGCTGAAACGTTAAATGCCGATTTCCTGCAGAGGGTTGGTTACGCTAGCACCTATCACAGTGGATTTTTGCTAAAGAAAAATTGGCCGCTGCAAACGGATGGTCAATTCGAAAGTAATGAACTACTTCCAGTCATGTTGAAGTGTTTTTCTAATCCAGAAAATTGCTTTGATTTTTCGTTGGGTTACGCTCCATATGCTCTAAAGCAGCATGATTCAGGGTGGTTTTGTTGCTATTTTGAAAATGAAAATCTATGGAAATGAGGGAAGTAATGTGCTGAGTTCGAACCACAACTAATACTGTCTATTTTTTACTGAATACAAAAAGTTGTGGTGCATTATGACAGAAGATGGGTTTCGATACTAAGCGACCCACTATAACCCCTAAGCCAGAATATTCGTGAACGCCTTTCAGTCATTCTTTATCCTAGGCCTTCTTTTCTTTCTTTGTTTTCATTTTCTTTGTCATTTGTTGACTTTTATCGATTTCGAGCTATCCATTACCCTTAGATGAGCCTAGCGATTTAGATGTTTTTCACGAAAGTAGAAAGCAGTAGCTGCAGATGTCTTATGCAGGCCGCCTAGGGAGCCTTGCCAGCCAGTTCCATTACGGCCGTCGATTTCTTTTGCGAACCTGTCCAATGCATTACTCTACTATACTATAACAATTAGAAGAGTATTGTTGTTGTTGCGTTATGTAAATTTTCTCGAATAATTGCCAAGAAAACTGACTGTTTACGATTTACCTACTCACATCAACATCTGAAGATTTTTGCTACCTCATGGATGGCTTAGTTATTTGTTTATCCATTTGTTTACTTATCCTTTCTTTTTCCTTTTCTTTCTGATGCACTAGCAGTGGAACTGAGCTAAGTAGCTTCATGCGGCTCCCGCACATATGTTCATGTTGCTATCCCGCACCATTAACCGCCCATATTATTAGCTATTCCCTCCAGTTCTCTCGGGTCGGTTAATTGATACCAGACTCGCTTGGGCGAGGGCAAGCACGACCACGTACCTTAGGCCGCTCCTGCAAGTCATCATGGAATGAAACATGTGTAAAAAATAGAATGTAAATAAATAAACAAATAAATAATTAAATGAATATCACTTTTAAATGTGACGGTTTCCAGCTGAAATACAGTGCGCGAACTGACTTCAAAGCGATTTCAACCAGATCAGAGGTCAGGTTCAAGAGTGGATGACCTTTATGATATACGCCTTACACGCCTCTTCCTTCTGGAACCGTTGCGAATTTGACATGCTTTTCCCCAATGACTAATCAGAACCCCATGCTGCTGTTCTCATCATTTTAACAAACATGGAACAGAATAACTGGCTCTAAGGAATCAAACGCTACTCGGACTAGTTTCCACTGGAGGTGCTTGTTGTGCAGTCGAGAATCTAGTCAAACACGCAGTTAACAATCAGCAAAAAAATGCGAATGCGTGGCGCATTTAGAATGGGAGGATTCATAGTTGTCAGCCGACTTGTTCTATCGATTCTTGAATAATATAGTGTATAATAATATAATTATCCTACTTTAAGCATCCTCTCATCAGTTTTCGATCGGTCATGCTATCATTTGTTTATGAATCTCTTTGGAGTAACATTTGTCTGCGGATTAAGGCAAAGTATGTTCATGTTACTATCCCGGACCATTAACCGCCCATATTATTAGCTATTCCCTCCAGTTCTCTCGGGTCGGCTAATTGATACCAGACTCGCTTGGGGGAGGGCAAGCAGGACCTCGTACCTTAGGCCGCTCCTGCAAGTCATCATTTACCATTTTCTCATTCTTAGTATAGTGTGATAACTGTGAAAGGCTCGCGCTTTTCCAAGGAAGAGCGTTGCCCTTTCTTGTGAATGTTTTTTTTTGGAATATAAAGATCGTATTACAATATGACATATATAATGTAATACAATGTGAAATGACATACATTTAGTGAGATGCTTAGTTATTTTGAGTATATATATATTTTCTGAAACTGTTGACGAACATCGTTTTCTATTTGCTACTCGATGATCCCGCCTGATGTGATCTCAGCAGTATGTAAATTGGTCGGTTCCGCGCAAGTGCTAAGTCAACACGCTCTTAGTACGTTTTTGCTTGTCCTCCTCTGGTAATTTTCACTTTTTCATTCATTTTTTCCCCGAATTGTCTCTTTCTTAATCTATGGAACTATGTATCCCGTATCATGCTTCTCCACCATCATTACAAGCATATCCAATCAATATTCGGGTAAGGTCCCGGATGTTGAAATGTCTACAGTTTTCCCACCAAAATTTGAATCTCGATATCGGCTCTCGGGAGCAGTCATTCGGTCCTTCAACCTCTTGGCCCTACTGTCTACAATTCTTCAGTCTTCCGATCATCGACTCCTTAGCGATTCTGTCGCCAGCAAGGTCATACAAGCGAAATCGTTCGCTTTGTAACAACAAACAAGGAGCTGAGCCGAACATTTTCCCAAGGAAGTAAACAATGTATGACGATCTGTTGACTGTCGAACTCACCACCTCTCAACTTCAAAGACGAAAGCGGAGGTTGCGCTATCACTTAGTACCTGCTTTTATGAAAGCTGTTAAATGTATTAAAGCATTCATGTTAGTACGATGAACTTGTGTATGAACAACTAAAACCAACAACCACTTATGTATAAACAATTCTATTAGTCAAAAGGCATTTCTCCGCTTCATTCTTCTCACTTCATTCTACCGAGTATTCGAAACACTGAAGTTTTACGGTGCACCGCAACTCCTTTTCATTCCTTTATCGTTCCTTTATTTACCGTTTTTTTCTCGAATCTTGTTAGTTTTAATTAAAGGCAGAAATTGAGGAATTCACAGCGGACAGAAATCAAAAACTCGAGAATTACTTCTTTTCAATGGTTAGCCATAGTCTTGTCTTTCAAAGCCTTCTTCTTTCTCTCCCGTCGGTCGCCGTCATTATACCAAGCAAAACTAAAAAGATTTTCTGTTTCCCATACAACTGATTGTTCTAAAAACTCAACGCAAAGACACACTTTCAGAAATTTATGCTTGTTTCGCTTAATTTTTTACTGATTGTTTTATATATGCATACTTTCTAGCTGTTTTTGGAAATGCTCTAGCTAGGTGTATGCCCGAACACTTTCCAGAATTAGGAAATGTGATTATGGAAAGAAAACGAAGAGGGAAAATAATTTTTTTTTCTCATACAACTTTAAGATAGCCTGTATATCTGTCCTAGAAGCTTCAATTTAGTCGATTCGCTGTTTCATATATGAATTGAGTGGGACTTATTTGGTCTTTACCATATGTGCCCAGTATTTCGTTTGAGCACGTTGCAGACGTTTTCTATTTGTTTAGCTTTTATTTTTTTGTTTTCCTTTTGACTTTTTTCACTCATTCATTAATTTCAATTTTATTTGAATTTTCATTATGTTGTTTACATTTACAACCACTTCTTTCCTTCAGTTAAAGGCAATCAATCATTCTCCGAGATTTTATCGCCTATAGGCAGGCATTGCTACTTCGAGAACCGATTTTTCACCATAATGATTGTATTCGTACATGCCCTTAACAGAAGAGCATATTGTATTAATGTATATACAAATATACGAACTGATGTGATTGAGGAAATCGTTTGTAGTCCTAGTTCACCAATCCAGAACCTCGGGGTGTGGTGCGTTAGGAACGAAATTGTCGCGTCGCGGCGAGAGGGACGCCGCGCGCGTAGGAGTGTAGCAGGATGCAGCAGTAGGTAAGAAATACAAAAACAAAAGTACTCATAGTAGAATTATGCATAAAATAATGATCGCATATCGATTGAGCTGTATGAAGAACGCTAGAGCTGCAATAACCGCGAACGAGTGGTCCGCGACAGCCGCGTGCGGCGAATCGATTACCCAAAATCGTTCCTAACGCCCGTCTCCCCAGAACCTAGTATCATACGAATCAACCGTACTTATTGTCATGCCGCCAAGCGCTTTTTCTCTCTCTACAGATAAGCTGAAGAACTGGAAGAGTGAGGACAAGTATGTCACCATTCAGTTGACCCTGAAATGATGGATGCCCTGTTTTCTCTGAATGTATAAAATGGATCCGGCTTAAGTCTAATGGCATAATGTGACAACTTCATCATATCTCACCGCCCTTTTTGTTTTAACCTAGGCAAAATGCAGCCGTGATTACTGAGGTAAACAATTACTTTAATCTGTTTTTTTTTGGCTCGTTCAATCGAACTCGTTCAATAGAACGGTAGAGATACGTATCAGCGACTCGTCAGAAACTGAATGTTCTGCCAGTAGTTTGACTCTATTGCCCGTTCTGAATCATCTTTTTCCTAGTTGTGAAGTTTTTCCATCAAGAAAATGGAGCCTTTCCATTGGAGATGGCTAGACAGATACCAAGGCCAGCCATTTCGTTTCGTTCTGCTTCAAGCGGTATATTTTTGTGGCAAACGTTATATTGTCAAGGAGAAAATTGGTTGCAATTTTCTGTGATTTTCCGTCAGACAAGAGGCATTTCAGTGAATACGTGCCACTTACACTATGTGCATACTGCATGTGACATATACATACAGTATACCGCCGTAATTGCTTGCAATTAATTTCTTATAACTGGGATGGAATCAAATCTTGACTGCCAAAGCTCAATCGGGATCCACTTTTTTCGATTGCATAGCTCCGAGATCCACTTTTTTTGATTGCATAGCTCCTACATTACGTTACATAATGAGGAAATTGCTCTCAGATCCACTGCTTCTCTTTTCCTTGGCTTATAGTGTAACGCTTCGATAAACAAATGTGTAAACAGTTAACCTTTTATTGTACGTATGCCTTACATCTCTGAATATTCTTGTTAAAAAAGTGGAATTTTGGATGTGCAGGCTATGGCTTCAATCGCTCCAGCAATTCGATATGGTAGGAAAAGACGTGGCTTATCGGCGATCTTTTGAGCTGCTCCATTGCTCATCTCAGTTAATGAATCGCAGATGATCTTGCATAGTTTTCGATCCCTTTAAACCCGATCTCAAACCAGCAAATAACTGTTCACGAATAAATTTGAAAAACCCAGGTTTTGTGCATTGGTTCTTTCCAGAATGGGAGATCGCTCCTATTTTTTTTGCTCTCGAAAACGTTTGGGAATTTCTAAAATAATAAAGATTAGTGATAAAGCTTTCACTCTACTTTTCCTTTTACTACATGTACGTGAGCGTTTTTCTCAGCCACATAAAAAGTCAAGTCAGAGCTTGTATGATAATGATATTACACTAGTAATATCACAGGATTAATACCTTATTAAACTTTTTATTCTCGTTATACTCCATTCAAAAGACATACACACATTAAATGGAAAATGAAAGTACAAAAACAAATATTAACAAGAAAATCATAAAATAACAATTAGTAAGAAAATAATGGGGAAATAAACGGTATAAAATTAAACTATTTCGTTCCAATTATTTTCTCTATTCACCGAACTCGTTGGATTGTTAGAGAAATGGCTACGCATGTACTGAGTATGAGTAGACGAAGTAGACAGCTCATATTGGTTCGACTAACATTGGGTTCATACTTATCCAAATTCGATAGTAATGACTATTTTTTCTGTCTCCTTTCTGCTCATTCTCAATTTGGTAACGGATTGAATAGAAATGGAAGCAGCTCCTCATAGACCCGACCCCTGCAGACTAAACTGAAATCCGTGAAGCCAAATTCTTTGTGATTACCGACTCCTGTGTGGGGAAAATTGAAGTCGTTAGGTGGTCCTGCAACATTGAACTTTCATTCATCCCTCCTTTCATCCTTCTTTCTTCCTTCTCTTGATTACACGCTGCGTACATTATTTCAACGCATTTTTATTGGATGTTATTATTCCGTTAATCAGCTTGACTGTACCATGGGAAACACCTGCTGTCTTTATATGTAGATTTGCCCAGTTATATCTGGAGCTCGGCCAAATGTCAGATCCCATCAGTGAGAAGGAGTTGAGCAATACGTGCTGCATTAGTAGATGTCATCGTGGGTCCTAGGGCCAAAAATGGGCCGGCCATTCAGACTATTAGTGGCAAGAACGGATTTTCCACGTATGTGAACTGGTGATTTCGTTGTTTTTCCCCGGAAATCAGGGTCCATAGACTACCTGAAGGTTTTCCTTCATATTCAAGCTTCTCAACGATTACCATCACAGTAGTTTTCTTGCTATTCAGTGATGTGAAGATGACCTCGGCTTTGAAGGAAAATGATGCTCGGAGTGCACCACCGCTTCGTTTCCCTTCTGAAAAGGTATTTGTAGCTCTTTCCTGTCGAGATGAGCCGGAGATTAGTTAATATCAAGATCACTACTCGAAGAAACAATTCTCAACTCAAAGGCATTAGCAAGAAGAAAGACTCTAGTTGGCTTGGGCAGGACCCTCTGCAATCGGAACCTGATTTCTGTGAGTAAGTGCTATCTGAAGCCTACTTCCCTTCCCTTCCTTTTTAACTTCCAGCCCCTTCTTTCTTCTTTTCGATTGGCATTTCTGAGGGAGGAGAGGTGGGAACCGATTTCAAAATGGAGAGCCTTGATAAGGAGTAGTTCTACAACTCCAATCCATAGCTTACAACACCCCTATTTAAGAGTGTTTGAAACCTTCCTGGACTGGGCATAAGAAATTTTATGCTTTGACCTTTCCGGCACCAAAATACCCCCATTCTAAGTGTGCTACAAGTGTATGGCGAAGCACTACATCCTCTTCAAGTTGCTGAGAACGACGCTAAAAATGGAAGCGTGGGCCGGTCTTGGACCATTATACGAGGCTACTCGAGCCAAATTCGTCCCACTCTAAGAGCACTCTGCTGTCGATGGCTCTGATTGTTTTATGATGGTCATCAAATCTATTCTCCTTCATTCACTTTTCCCCTGAAAGAATTCTTTATGGGTTTCTCGTTGTAGGCGTTTCCTGCACTCGCACTCTTGCTGCTTGCTCTTCAATTACCCCGTCGAAAGGAAACGTTTGTATGGAGAAACCCTTCAAAGCTGCAAACTACTAGCTCAACTTTCAAATGTGCAATGGTGTGACAAGCGGATGAAGCACTGATGCGTGCTGGCGGCCCGGTTCTGCTCTCGGCAGCTGCGACAACTCCACCACCCCAGACTTCCACCCTCCCCACCCCCCTTTAGGCGGCTATGCCATTGCCGCCTGCAGGCATTTACGAAATAATTCACTTCCCATCAAAAATCTCGCCCGCCTATTGTGCTTGATTTCCGTCTAGGGAGTCTACGAGTTCCACTTACTTGTTAGGTCGCTTATGCTTCGCAGAATATCCTAAAAGAAACATTCAGTCTTCTGAATTCCTGAACGCTTCCTCCTGAATTTTAGAGAGAAAAACTTTCTTCCTAATTCTCCTACTCCCTTTCAGATCTTCCTATTGCTCTAATTCTTTTTTTTTCGGGAAGGCGGCGTTTTATGGATTTTGGGCCATTAGCCTCAAATGGTTATGATACTCACTTGGCTTTCTCAATTCTTTGGTATGTATCCGAACAGTCGTTGTTGTTTTTTACTTGCTTGAGACTTTTAATCGCTAAAATAGTTGGTGCGGAATTTCAAATTACAAAAATCCGCCCTTGGTTGTCTTAGCACCAAAATTTCAGGCCCCTTTGCCAGAACTCAGCGTGGTCTCAGGTCATTAGAAGGAAACAAGACAAGAATGATTATAAGTTTTACATATACTTATTCCATCTGAGGATTCCCCTACAGCCCTTTTCCAGATCTCGTTTTTGTGTGGAAGTTTCTCGCCTTTTCTCTCATGTCACCCATTTTGCTGCATCTTCGTTGTTTCTTGATCCATGCCCTCGGGGTTGAAGTAGCGCAGCGGCTAGTATTGCATCTCACCCCATCTACATGATGGGATGAAAGAACACAAAGGACAACGGGATTGTTCATCCTTACTACTTTGATGATATAGAAAATCTCATCCGAAAGGCAAGAATCCCAAAAATCTTTGCTCTACCCTCATCAGATTTTTTTCATAATGGGACAGAGGAGCCGGATCTTCAAAGTGCACCCGGAGTTGTTGAGTAACTGTTAAGGCTATCGTTCCAGCGATTCCATCTCTTCAAAGTTTGAAAAACACTGAAATCGAGGAGCAACACACTGATGCGACAAACAGCACCTCCAATAGCAACTTTAGATCCCCTAACCCATCAGGTATTATTGGGAAGAGAGCCCTTGGATTGGGTCTTCAAGGTTTCGAGTGTTTATAAGGCCTTTGTTTGGATGTTGTTCTAGGGGTTCGTGCTCTCTATTTCTTATGCTCCAAAGAAGGCTGGAGGCTCTGTCGAAAAGTCATTCCATGAACTTTATAAACAACCTCGCGTGCAATTTAAGCTCTTATATCCTATAAACTGTCTTAAACTATGAGCTTCCCTATGTACTCACTTTGGTGGTCCCTATTATTAATAGAATCTCATTATGTGCCCTCTTCATGCTGATTGAGTGCTTCATCCTTTTTTTTTTGCTATTTTTTGAAATAAGCTTCATTTTTTTGTTTTTTATGATTGCTTCTTCTTGTTCTGTTCCTCACTATTTCCTTCTTTTTTGGTTTTTCTAATAATCTTTTTTGCTTGTTCATGTAGCATTTTTTGGGGGTGTTCGGATGAATAAATTAACGATTAAATAAACATCTCGGTATTCAAAAATCGGGGTACGCCCATGCCTTCCTGTGCCATTTTTTGTGCCCAAAATGAGCCCTGAATGGTTTAATGCTCTATGGGGAGCATGGGCATCGGGAACATCTAAAAGAGATCGCTTCGAAGCGAAGTCTTTTGAGCTCGTTATCCATTCTTCGGCTCACGTTTGACCATTGTCTGAGGGTGTTAGCGCTATGCCTTGCACTCTGTTCAAATAAGAAAGAAAAAACGGAGGAGGCATAAAGAAATAATTCTTGCTAGCGAAATCTTGCTGTCCATGTCCATG
This sequence comes from Haemonchus placei, assembly GCA_900617895.1. Lineage (NCBI taxonomy): Eukaryota > Metazoa > Nematoda > Chromadorea > Rhabditida > Trichostrongylidae > Haemonchus > Haemonchus placei. Next base: position 1,206 of record UZAF01020205.1, on the reverse strand, counting down.
TCCATTTCTTGATGTGATTATTCGCGGCTTCGCCATCTACTCTCCCCTTTTCTCTCTTTCTCTCTATATTCGACCTATCAAAGACGATTTGTCAATGTCCTTTCTGCACCCTCATCATTGACTTTGCTCCTCGTTGGTAAGTGTTCTCAGTTGATGATTCTTCATTTGGTTCATACGCTACTCGTTTTTAAATAGTGCATTTTAATACTTAGTCAAAAAGAATTTTTCAGATTTCTAGCACACACCTGCCGCTGGGAATATGCGGGTGGAAATTTTTCTCGGCACCTTTTTCTTTCCATTTATTCAGGTAATACTTGGTAGCTCTCTACTTTTCTTTATTGTACTTTATTTATAATTACTCCTATGACGTTCCGTTTTGCTCTCCGTCGATTTTTATTTGGTTTCAACTTCCAAAACTGGTTTCATCTTATACCGGTACTCGCTTTTGCAAGAATGATTCTGGAAGCTGCGAAAGGGATATTTGAAAAAGAAAAAGAAAATTGAGAAAGAAAGGAAATCAAGACGGGAGAATGGCCCCGAAACGGACGTGAATACCTAGTGCGTAGTACCTAATTTTCTTAAGTTCGATCCTTGACATTGAGCTTCTTTTTCTGGCGAATGTGTCTTTTTGTTCCAGGTGATTTGACTGCATTGCAAAAAATATTTCCAAAACCCTAAATTGACGATATTGGTACCTGAGAAATTTTAACTTCCGACCTACATTTTGCACGCTTGATCGCCTCAATCCACAATCAAGCAACTCGTCCATTCTCCCTTGGACTTCGTCCCGACGTTATGGGATAGTTGGAGCTGTACGGTAATAAGGGAGATCACGAAAAGCCAGTGAGCAACAGCTATTTTTGCACTTACCCGAATGAATCCCAAGGCTAAAAGAAGAGCCTCAAATGCGGTCGTTTTTAATTGTGGAAGCAGGGATCATATTTAGGTAGCTACTATTCTGGAATGATGTTTACTTCCTCTTTTACCTAACCCTGCCCTTAGTTTTGGCAGATTATTCAATAAGTTATTCTTTCAGTTTTCCCTCATTTGAAGAAAATTCCCACGAGAAGTAGGCCCAGTTTTTTCCAATTGCAGGCTTCTTCCCATCAAAATCATATACTAGTCGAAGTTGAGACACGTCTTGGTAAAATCAGAGGTCAAGAGTCGATATTTCTCCATAGACGGGTTCGCTCATTTCTGAGGTAA
>UZAF01020204.1:0-11752 GCA_900617895.1 Haemonchus placei | reverse complement strand
TTTTGCGAAGAAGGACGTAATTCCTCACAGATTCAGGAATACCAAGTGCAAAAAGAATCTGTTTTTTTGCAAGGTTCAGAATGGAACCATCCACCAGTACTTTAGAGGTCGGTCATGATTGGAAGAAGGTAGGCATCATCTTGGTTGTTTCCCACTCTGATCGTTCGATTATGGCGCCAGATAGGGTTTACGGATTAACGCCACCTTCGTGATGACGCACGAAAGTGGCGGGCATATCGTAAACCTTATCTTGGGAACAGATACTATGCAACAATCTATAGTCGCCTGTATAAAAGCGGAAAAAGCCTGAGCACGACAGAAACCAAAATGACTAGTAAGCTGCCATCTTTTTCATCTGGCTATGACATCAACCAGTGAGTTCACATATTTTCTATCCCTTTCAAATTTTCATAAAAATACCCAAACCCCCTTGTTTCCCCTCGTTGTCATTTTTATCCTATATCTCTAGGAGAGGAAAAAATTGATTGAAATACAACAATTCACAAAACTGCTTTGATCTGTAGCTCAATCAGTTTTGGTGAAGGGACTGGAGTTAGTGAGACTTCCATATCTTGTAATTTCATGGAAATGAAGGAGAGGGGATTACAACATAGATGAATATTCTAAATAGGCGTATACCCAACAGGTCGGGTCTTTCATGGGAATAGGTGTCGTATCAAGGACACTCATCCTTCAGATTCATGACGGGGGACTTGATAGGTGATTCGATAGGGTTCAAAAACCTTCCGTGATCGGGTCTGTTGCTGATTTGTCAGAATCTGCCCAGTAATTTTGAACTGTCTTCCTCGATGGAAGTAGAGCTGGTGGGCAGCTGAGTAAGCCTCAGAGCAATGCTTTCCTGGAGCTTTTCCTCTCGAGCATGGACGGTAGTTCCAGTTCCATAGCTTATGCGATCCAGGGCAGCTGACAAATTCGTGGCTCATTTTTGCTTAGAGTGAAACCTTTCTCTTTTACAACTCGTCCAAGAGAATTGCTCTGATTGATTGTTCATTTTTTTCACAGAAGAAAGGAAAACATAAGAAGAAAGAGACGAAGAAAGTTCGTCAAAAAAAGGAACAACCTGCAAACAGCCCAAATCAAAAGAGACCAAAAGCGCTACCACTGTGTATGTATTTTCAGTTATTACTTCCTATCTACACTCACAAATGTTATGATTCCACCCAGGCTTCCCAGGTACAATTAGGTGATTTAGAAAGTATAACAGCTCATGTTCTTGAGCAAAATTACGTTTTTGATAGTCTATGGATGAGGTACTCTGACTCCCATGGAACAGAAACCCTCACCATTGCTACGAGGTTCTCCCATTGTCCACTACACTATTCAGCTCGGCTTCGGGTAATGACTTTGGACCTCTTTACCCTGTTGGATAAACGGGATGGGTGTACAGGCGAAAATTTAGATCGGGCCTTGACAACCTCATCACAAAAGTTTTGCCTTTCGGTTTCTTTTTTCGGATAACCTACAAAAGTATCAAAGGAATGAAAGTCGACAAAACCGGAACGATTTAAAATCATTGCATTTCAGCCTTCGGACCTGACTGGGGCGCATGTGCGCAGTCCACGCCTTGAATACAGTGTGAATAAGAAGAAACGGTGGGAAAAGGTTGGTACTTTAAGGTTTGGACGAAATGGCAAATAAAAAACTAAGTGAGAAACTAAAAATATTGCTTAGGGTGGGGGGTGCTTAGGGGGTAAAGGTCAAATAATCTCACCTTGAATTGAGACTAAGCTTGAGGTTTTTTTTTTATTTTCCAAACGGTCTTGTGGGAATACTTGTCTTCGATTCCCGTTAAAGACTTGCGAAACGTCCCTATTTTCAAAGTTTTGGGCTCATATTCGTATAAAATCCAAATATTGCCATTCGGAGTGCTTTACGGTAAAGCAAGTCAGAATGCGTAGGTGGAAAAGCTAAAGCTCTGACGTTGTAGAACCTTCAATGAACATACCCAGAAGTATGAGGGAAAAGGGATGAGGTTGGAGAAGGGGGGGGGTCACTTCAAGAAGAGCGACATGCTTCTAACATTATAGTAGCCTTCCTCATTCACTCTTAGCAGTAGACGGGGCAATTTCGACTGTAGACGAAGTCATAACCTGCCCTTCTCAAGAGTTTTACGAAAGCCCCTGATATGCAAAACTCAGTTGAAAAGTTCTTCTTCAAAATAACATCCTATGATGTACGACCGCGATGGCTGCTGGTCCTAGCTATTCCCACAAAGCCATATTTGTACTAATTAAAATTCCACATTAACTTCAAATGGTAGGTGAAGGTAACAGTTTTGTAGATTTCTCCTGCTTTCTTGTTCTTCGGAAACAACGCTAGTCTTTTTCAGTTCCAACCTAGCGATGTCAAACCCAGCACAAGTACCGAGAAAGCTCTCGCCGATTACAGCTCACCCTTCAGTAAGAAAATTTTTGAATCACGAAGAATCTCAGAAATTGCAAGCGATTCTATTTGAGGAGGCTCCATTGGGTCGTGGGAGAGGAGAAAGTATGTTGATTCAGCCAAAATCTCGAAAAGACCTCGTGCGGAAGTAGCCGTCGCAAGGAAGTCGAAGATTGTAAGTTTTCTCCCATCGGTATCAGCCATTATTACTTTGAGCTCTTGAGTAAGATTCCCAATTTATCTGAATATTGTTGACGTTCCCCTTCATGACCGTGAACCTAGAGGGTTAGACGAACGGTTCATTAGTGCTGCCAGTCATTTTCGTCTACAAGGGTTAGACTCAGCAAATCTCAGAAGTTCTTCTTGGAATTGGGAGCATTACCTTGAACGTTTCGTAAGCACCTAACGAGAGACGTAGGGTTGATCTCCCGGTGAAGGAATACGTTGGGACTTAAGTTCTTGAGATTGGACGAGCTTCAAACCGAAAACGAAGATTTTCATATTATTCCACTCATATCCCTTTTGGATCAACACTGCAAGTATTTCTAATTGATGGGTTCCAAGTGATCAATATCTATTTACAGAGGATGCTGGTCTCCGATCACCCTNGAGACGTAGGGTTGATCTCCCGGTGAAGGAATACGTTGGGACTCAAGTTCTTGAGATTGGACGAGTTTCAAACCGAAAACGAAGATTTTCGTATTATTCCACCCATCTCCCTTTTGGAGCAACACTGCAAGTATTTCTAATTGATGGGTTCCAAGTGATCAATATCTATTTACAGAGGATGCTGGTCTCCGATCACCCTCAACCGGCCTATAAGAAGAAAAAAGTCAGGGTTCGATGCTATTCGGAGTCCGCTTATCGCCGTCGCGTGTGGAGATGTAAGTTCTCAACTACCGGTTGGAATCAAATTGAAGCTCAGATGCTTAGTTACTATACTATGCCAATATAATTTCCTTTAACCTGTAGAAATGATATTTACCAAAGTTCTAACCTGAGTCGTGACAAATCAACGAAATCTTCCACCCTGTTGTATCCAGTAGTTGTCAGGAAACCGAGGTGTTTGTAGATGGGCTGGTCTCTAGAACAGTATAGATTAAGTAGGTGAGCGCATACGTTCCTTTATGACCTCTGAAGGAGAAACAGGTGCACAGCACATCCTAGTGGATACGACCGAGGGCAAAAATAGTTCTATTCATTCGCTCTAAAGAATTTAGTGGTAGGTCTTTTAAAGGCTGTGAATGTCTAAAGAATATAGAGTTTCGGAGGTTATCAACCCCGGGTTAGGATGTGCTCCTTTATTCTGACCAATTGACCGAACTCGGAGACAGGGCTTTGTTGGCCTGGGAACCGCAAACATGTGTTTGTGTGATAATGTGCCACATGCAACTACACCACTTCGCCCATCTTGAAGGTTTATATATATATTTACTTCAACTCTTAAGAAGTCGAGTGGAAAATCACTTGCTTAATATTCAAGTAGTTTTATTTTAATGTATAACTTTGTAATTATCGTCGAGTATAGCAAGGTATCAACTGATATTATAGATCGCCAACAACTTGATCGAATGAAGCGGAGAACTATATCAAAAAGGCATAGAAAGTTGTTGGATGATGAGAATTAAATGTAATTTTTCGTAATTTCTGTTCTTTCAAAAAATCTCACCGATGTGGTAAATGCAGTGGCGGTTACTTGTAATTTTTGTTTTCTCGATATAAAGCTTTCCCGCCTATCGGGTAAATGCGATGACGGTTTCTTGTAATTTCTGTTCCCTCGTAATGAAACTTTGCCTCCTGCTGGTAAATGCAGCGGGGCGGTTTTTTGTAATTTTTGTTCTTCGAAAAAAAACTTTCCCTCTCTTCTTGTAAAAGCGATTTCTTGTAATTTCTGTTTTCTCGTAATAAAATTTTCTCCCCCCTCCCATCTGTTTAATAATTGACATCGGATGCTGAACTGTTGAGTCCGTGAACAGTACTAGTTATCTGCACTGTGGTGCACTCGAAATAATTATTACACGAACTGAAGGAACAGAAAAATCAAAATAGCTGAGTCCAACTCGTTTCTTCACTTCCTGTTAATCGAATATTGTGCCTGTTGGGTGAAAGCGAGATGTAGTCAGGATTGAAAATTTCTCCGAGGGATATCACACATGAAGATACTGTACGAACAGTATCGGAGTGTAGTACAGTAACGCCCTCGAAAAATGGCATAAATGCCCAATGATCCTGTGTATTGCAGAGCACGGTGATTAGTCACTTTCTACCAAGTCGACGGAGCACAGGGGTCCAACACGCGACTAACACTTGCAGGAGACGACCCCTCACGAGATGATTTCCCTTGAGAAACGGTATAATTCGGGCGTTTTGAATGGATGTGCTCCTAGTGGTAATGTGATCGGATAAACTAACCTAAGTTCTTCTGAAGTGCTCAGCTGCTCAAAAAACCTTGCCTTTCTAAATGCTTTTCTGTCACCTAATAACTACAACAAAAGCAGTTTCGATTAGTGTAGCTGTGAGACAGCCTGCCTCACATCTGCGCCATTCCTGACCAGGCTGCCAAAACGAGTGTCCGATTCACTGGTGTCACTGAGTTCAGTATGTTTGTACTCGCCATTGAACCTCGTCGCTGGTTTGGAGGTAGGGATGAGGAAGGTTTCTTCGGTGAAGGTAAATGTGTCTTCTGTACCCATGGTAGAATACAAATTACATGGAGAGCATCTAAACAGAGATAACATAAAGGAATGATAGCACAACATACAAATAAGTAAAAAATGTTTTCCTCTCAAAGTACCTTTTCATAACACTCAAAAATTAGTGACTCATCGATCATTAACAAGTACAATACCATGCATACCTCTCGCAGTTTTCTTATGCGCTTGCTTTTAACAAAAAACAAAAAAAAACAGAACAAAATAAAAAGGACCTTGATGAGCATGAATGTGATTGGGCGTAGAAAGCAATCTACGCTCATCGCATTCATGTCCTGAATCAGACTGCGGACACATATGGAAACAAACACATACGGAAAGCCCTTGCAAAGAGAGGTGTACAACCATGGCTGATAGAAATGCTACAGAGGTTCTATAAATCTTTTTCCGCGTTCGTTATCGCCATCTCTCATCTAGGTCCAGTTACCATCTAAAGAGGAGTCTGACAGGATGGTATATCAATTCCAAAATTCTTCATTGCCTCCCTAGAAATGGTGCTCGAATTTATAGATTGGAGAACGTGGGGAGTAAGGATCGGAAACAAAGTGCTTTCCAGTCTTGTGTTTAGGGATGGTGTTACGCTACTGGTTTCATCGCCATCATCTTCATCGTCATGTTCGAGATGACGTTTCAACTTCAGCTGAATGCATACCAAAGTCGCCCTCATTCTGAAGCCTAGAAAGTCTGCACTAGTGCTAGTGACGATCAGTGAGACATTAAGGAACGCAAACTGTACTGATGGAAAGACATTTGACTTCGCTGAACCCGCCCTTTACATATTCCACTTCGTTGAGCACCCATTACCTTGGCTGTCACTTGTCCTTTCCCTTTAACCGACCTGCTGATCAGTTCGGCTGGAATGCTTTCAGAAAGCTCGAGTATGTATTTTGTAATCGTAGTGTGCCTCTAGAGCTCAAGGGAAGGGCTTTCGGCTCCTGCGGTACGCCATTAGAACTTTACGGAGCGGAGACGTGGTCGTTGCGAAAGTCAAGGATCGCCAAGTTGGCTGTAACTCAAATGAAGAGGGAATAAAAAGTCTTCTTCATCCCCTCTTCATTTTCTTTTTCCCTCTTTTAGGCGCTGGCAGAGCGCTTCAGCAGATACTGCAGTGAGAATAGAATTCCGGCGGCAAGGAAGATATCGAGAACGATACTGCTAATGAAAAAGGCGATTCCGAGAGTTTGGACAATTATAGATACATTACGTTGCTGTCTCAAGTCTATGGGACCGTCACCAGGGCAATCCTTAATCGCATAGTTGGAGGGCATGGCCATGAGCCGAGACGATAGCAAGCGGAGTTTCGAAGTGGGTATTTCACACTTGACCATTTGCACGTTGTGCATCAGCTTACCGTAAAAAGTGGAGAGTATCGGATTTCCTTTTGCATCGCATTTGTCGACTACAACAAAGCATTCGACTCGGTCGAAACAAACGCGATGCTAAATGCGATGTGTAGATACAGTATTAATTCGTGCTATGCCGGTTTTCTCGAAGCTGAACAAGGTCTGCATCACAGAAATTAGGCTCTTGAAGAATCCTTGTCAAATAAGAACATGCAATGGCATTCGACAAGGCGATCCGATTTCTCAAAAATTTTTTGCATTAACTTTGTTCAATGATCTTGACCGGACCGGAGGTGTAGAGATTGACGGAGAAGACCTGACCTATCTGCTCTTTGCTGACGATTGCGTAATTTTTGCACATGATACCTTGAAGCCCCAGGAGGAACTGATGCAACTACAAATGAAATCTGGTGAAATCAGACTTGAAATGAATTTGTCAAAAATGGAGTGGATGCAGAACCAGTTCAGTCCTACAGCAACAATCAGAATAAATAGTGAAACCATCAAAGAAGTAAGCAAAATCTCAACGTTATTGCTAGACGAATACCTCCTGATGGAACTGAAAGCGTCCCTTTCTCACTCGACTGTGATACCCGCGATGTTGTACGGCGCCAAATGCTGGGCGTCCACAAAGGCAGACGAAGAGAAATTTGCTGTGATGTAGGGATCAATAGAACGTAGAATTGTCACGTCAAAGTGTCACTTCGTGTACATATTACAAACACTGTGTTGCGAAATTGAATTGGCACTGTATCACACAATTCCGGAGCGTTGAGATACTCTTGTGAAACATTCTGTCTTGTATGGGATTCCAACCCACACCAGTTCTTCCCAGGCAGTTAAGTTATCCAGTAAAATGTCTTGATCGAATTCGAGGATTGATTTGGGGTGTTTCTGAGTCAATGGATAAGGCAATGGGTGTTGAGTAAGAGAAACGCAACTTTAACAGTTTGATCGCAGAATTTTGTCTATATTGCAGCGACTATGTACGAGCTAGAATCGTCGTGATAGAGTATTGGGTGTACTATGTATACGAAAAATGGATTGAGTTTTAATTTTGGGTTACATTAGCCTTCAGACCTATCCTAGACGCATCTCGCATCTGAATATGTACTCTTTGGATAAGGAGAAACGTTAAGAAGAGGGTATCGCTCGAATTACAAAATATTTCTGTCGTGTCGTCTATTGTCGCCGATTGATCATTTTGACCATCTGAAAACCCCTAATTGAAATTTCATGGGTCAGTCGAAATGATGAGGGAAAAATTCAAAAAAAAAAATCCAACCCCATATCGAAGTTCAGGGTCGAAGAGCCGAGCACAATTCTGAACAATTTTCCATCTTTGATTTTCGATAGAGACCTAAGGAACATCGGTATTTCCAAAGCGTCAACCTTATGTTTGTACCAAAGTTAATTATCGCCATCGAAGCTATTTGCGTCAGTGTAAGAGTAGCCCGAAGAGTTAAGAATTTTTAATTAGCCCACCCAGAAGTAGAAGTTGCAGTATAAGACATGTTGTCCCAGAAAATACAGGAGTAGCTTTCAGCTCTATGGTGGTTTTCCTCATTCAGTAGTGACATTAGGCGGGGCGATCTCAACTATGGGCGGGGCGTAACATCGCTCATCTCCAGACTTGTAAGAAATCCATTCATTACAAATCATTACTTGGAAGTCCTAATCCAGTAAAAGAGCCCTTGATGTATGAACACCACGATGGCTGCAATACTTTGGTGATTTTGCCATCAACTAAATTCTACTATGTAGATTTACATAGCGAAGGCAGCATTTTACTCCTTTTGTCGAACTTTGAGAAATGGAGCTCTCTTATTCCAGATAATAAAGATTCATGAAAACCCTAGCACGAGTCCCAGTCAAGCCATCGTCGACCTCTGCACACTCTTCAATGACTTCAGTTATTTACATAAAAATAAGAACGATCACCCTCAGGATATGCTAAAATGAGGATTCATCCTAAATCAGGAGGTTCCATTTGGAGTTATGTGTTGAAGGGGGGGGGGGGCTGTGGGGGAGTGCAGCCAAAATCACCCAACGACTCCTTTCATAAATAGCCATTACGAAAATCAAAAAATCTGAGTCAGCTGACTGAAAGAAGCTGGGAACACCGGAATTTCGTGCACATTCCAAAATTTTGCACTTCTGTATTTTTTGCATCCATCAGAAGCGAATGTCTATTCTCTATATAACCTAGAATACACCACGAACATTTTTTGCGGGAATGGAAAATCCGACCATTCAATAGAAATCGAGAATCGCCTGATGTTGGATTGCTTTGTTGTTTTGTTTTTATTTTTGTTTGCTTTGCTTTGTTTACTGTCTTTTTACTGCAAGCAATCTTTTTCAATAACTTTAAATGGTTCATACTAATATAGATGCTTTTTCGAAGCATGTGGTGAGTTTCATTATCTCATTCAAGTGAAGCTATCGCAGATCTTCTCCTCTATGCTAATTGCCAACGGATCATACTGCATCCAAATATCAGCGGCTCTGAATTACCTTTCAGATTTGGCAATTGCATATGCATTTTCATAAACACATAGCGGGAAGACGTGGAACAGAAGACGTAGAAAAAATTTGCCATTACTTCAAATTGCAACCTTTCTAAACGACTTATGTTGTTCGTGATCAAAGTCTCCTTCCGGGATTTGGCGTCAAAATCCCGTTTCTGGATGCGCTCCGCATTCGATTTCCATTCAGAATTGTAGTGGCGTTCCGAATGTTTATGTGACTTACACATTGTTTTTCGAAGGCAGCTGATGTAAAGTCAACATTTTATCCTACCTAACAAGTCTATTCTCTATTAACAAAAGTATGGAAGGATTTGTTGGTATGAATGACCTCTGGGATCTGAGACTAGGAGATTTGTCCCTCTGCTTCCGCGTACGTGTCAGTGTGCTACTTACCAATATGACGGGTGCTAAATTTCAAAGGAATTTTATTCGTTGTAATAGTCACCATATACAGAACAAAAGCTTTACTGAGTGACTAAAACGACTAGAATAAAGTGCTTCTTCAGATGTTCATTCTGAGGGTAAGCCTACTGCCTTATTAAGTGTTGGTGTCCATCGCAGCAGAAAAAAATTTATGTATGACAACTACAACTATAACCCACTGCGACCAGAAGTGAGCAATCCGAAAAGTGTTACGCATCGAGATATTCAATCACAGTGTAGTAGTACTGTAATGACCTAGGAAATCGCTTCTTTTGAGCTTTTGGGCATAAATTCCCATTGATATACTGAATTGCAGAGTACGGTGATCATTCACTGGCTACCAAGTGGCAGAACAAAGGGAGCTAAAACGGACTTACTAAGCAACTCAAATATACGGCTGAAAACTCCGAACGCGATGAGCTGATCGACCTTCAGGGAAAGCGATAGTTCGAGTATTTCAAATGGATAAAGTCACAATGGTGATGTGAGTGGGTAGATTACTATTAGTTTTTCAGAAAAGTTCAGTTGCTCAAGAAACCTAGCTCTTTTAGCTATTTTCAAGTTGCGAGATTCAGGGCTCCCTGGGGAATACGTTTGTCCTGGTTTTTGATTCTCATTGCCAGTTCCTTTTGGTTCCGACAGTACGCCTTCTAGGACAGTGAGTTCAAAAGAAGATGAAGAGAATTTTCAACAATTTTTTTTTGCGAATAAGGAGGTACTTTCTACCACAGATGCAGGAATACCAAGTGCAACAAACTGTTTCTTCGCAAAGTTCAGGAACCATTCATCAGCACTACAGCGGTCGGCCATGACTTGAAAGGAAGGTAGGCAACAGCTTGATTGTTTCCTACTCTAATCGTTCGATTATGGCGCCAGATAAGGTTTACGGATGAATGCCACCTTTGTGATGACGCACGAAAGTATCGTAAACCTTATCTTGGAAACAGATACTATGCAACAGTCTGTAGTCGCCAGTATAAAAGCGGAAAAAGCCTGAGCACACTAACAATATGAGGTCAAGCCAGGAAATTCCATCTTCCGCATCTTCAAGGAACCCTTCCATTGAGGATGACTACTACGAGCATTCGAGGAGTTCTTCCTTCGAAGATTGCGACTGCGAGAATTCGAGGAGTCTTTCTATCGAGGAGAGCGACTACAAGGAATGCGACTATGTAGAGTGTGACTACAACGAGTGAGTTCACAAATTTTCTCGATTATTCAACTCAGACATCCGTAGAGATGTTGTAGAGAAAAAAAAACTAATCGGAATGAAATAATTAATCAGAATGCTTTGATTCAGAGCTCAATCCTTTTTGGTGAAGGGATTGATTAGTGAAATCAGTAAAAGCTCTATATCTTGCCATTTTATGAAAATGAAGCTAAGGGGATTACAGGATGAATAAATATTGCTAAATTGGAGTATACCCATCAGGTTAATCTTTTCTTGGGAATTGGGATCGTTTTAAGAAATACTCATCCTTCCTATTCATGACGGGATTCTTGACAGTTGATTCGGTAAGGGTCAAAAACCTTCTGTGATCGGGTCTGTTGCTGATTTGTCGGAATCTGCCCTGTAATTTTGAACTGTCTTCTTCTATAGAATTACAATTGGTGGGCAGCTGAGTAAGCCTCAGGACGTTGCTTTCTTGAAGCCCTTCCTTTCAAGCACTGGCGAGTAATCGGTTCAGTAGCTTGGGTGATTCAGGGTAGCTGTCACGTTCGTGGCTAATCTTTGCATGAAACAGAACTTCTACCTTTTTCTTGAGAGAATTGCTCTACTTCATTATCTTTTTTTTTTGCAGTGTCGATGATATCGTTGAACAAGCAAGATTACGAAGACCAGATCCACGCAAGAATGGGCCATCAATTGCTCAAATCATGCGGATCTTAAAACGCCCCGACAGTGTATGTATTATTATTTATTATTCCATTCTTATCTACATTCAAGAACGTTATTATTCCAAAAACCCACCGCCTTCGGTCAAAATCTGTTTTCTGGAAATTCTGACAGCTCTTCCACTAGACCCGAATTGTATTTGCGGAAAGCTGCGAGTAAAGGTTTTCGACTCGCCTAAAACTCTAATCCACATCATTGCTTCCGAAGCACTGCCCTTTCCCACTACGCTGTTTTGCTCGGCTCGGAGAGCGACTTACTACTATTTGAATACAAACGGCTCGATTCCTCCGTATTTTAGCCCCAAGACCTATCCCGGACGGATCTGTGCGAATCTACCGTTGAATTTTCTCTGGATAAGAAGAAACGATGGAAAAAGGTAGGCATTCTCTTGAATTACGATTTGCTACTAGTCCCCCATCAACTTACATTTTACCCTTTCGAAGAAAA
>UZAF01020203.1:0-10390 GCA_900617895.1 Haemonchus placei | reverse complement strand
GAGAATATAGAGTGCATGGGCATGCGAGTAAAACTGAAGTATTACTACATGTGGATAAATAGTAGCAAAAGCATTAAAAGGTAATAAAACGCCATAAAATCACCATGAGAGTATTTCCTGGTCCTTGAGTGAAAAATTCTATATAATGCAAAAAGCCCATCCCCCATAAAACCCCAACCCTGGTCTCTCGCATATGAAGCGTCACGCTTACCACTACATCAATCCGCTGTTGAGAGGAAGGGCTCATCCAGGTAATTTAAGTTTTCTCATGTTGATCTCCATGAGACCACCCTCATAACTCCGTCCAGAGGAACGCTCGGCAAATTTGGAAAGCAGATTCGAACTCAGCATCCGAAAAAATCTCCATCAGTGTAGGTCTCATTTCGAATGGCCACTTCGACTTGGGATCCTTCTACTCAGTGGCCCCCATGGATAGGAGAAGGGTCTCTCTCGCTCTCGAAATTTCGACGGTCAGGGCATAGTGGAAGCCCTGTTGCGGTCTTGAGTCGCTTTCCCACCTCTCGATCGATGTCACGTCAAACGTGTGTCGAGGCAATACAGATTGCGAATATTCGTTCTGGGACCAACACACATTCAGCTGATCGCTTAGTGATGAGGCGATGTTTTTCTCCTATTCTTTTCCTCTGTTATTCTTTTTGCTGCCGCGATCCCTTTTTTAATTTCCTACCCCAAGAGGCTGAAAAGGATGAGCTATTTTTGCTGTAACTAGGATTTTTTGTTTACCTATGCTTGTAAGCGGATGAATTTTTGCTTACCGTAGTCAGATATTCGCACCAGGACCCACACGTACGCAATGATGCACTGTGCTTAGCTCGTCCAAACGCCTCACTCTTCTTCATTTTTTGGTCTCATTCTCGTCCATCCCCTTTTTTAACGATTTTTCAAAGCCTTTTCCACTTGGGAAACATCCATCCACGCAGTTCCTTCGCCTCCATCGCACTGAATTCCATCTTATCATCCATTTTTCGTCATAAATTGGGTCACCCAAAAATTATCGTGAACTGTGCCCTTAATTTAGGAAAAGCTTTAGTGAAAGTCTGCTCTTGGACCTGCCGCCTCCTGTCGTAGTCTTCATCCTGCCGCATTAAGGAGAGCTTTAAGTGCAGGAAATAATTTTCCCACCTCCCGGTGGCGATATTCTGGCTTGTCACCTGCCGTTAGTTCCCTGTACTACTGCCCACATCCATTCCATAATTGAACGCCCCAGCTCCCAGGTAATAGGTTTCGCGCACGCACTCCCCCTCCCCCCTCTTGGGGATGAGGTCCGGCTCTGCAACAAACCATCAGTGTTCTCATCCAAACCTCTGTGTACCTCCAACGCTACGACTCGAATTTAACCGAATTTTGTACATAAAGACCGACGAAACAAAAATTCCATAGCTGTTTTATTTTACTTCGCACTGGAGCTTTGGTGTGCGGTGTGGAGTATGACAGGATTGGAGATGGTTAGTGATGGGGACTGATCGACGCAATCCGAGGAGGTCAATAAGGTCGACTGCCAAAAAATGAGAATAACCGTGAGCTCAGTGGTTTACATTGTTGATGAAAAGCTCAGAGTTGAGCCTTATGGAGCCAAAAGTCCCATCTCGCGTGTTAAGAGAATTCGGGTCTGGTTATGCAAGTTCATCCCTCCTCTCAGATTAGAAGCCACCAATGTTGAATACAACGTTCAATAACGAAAATGATTGCGTGCTCCACTCAGCAGACAAAAGAGCCAACGATAAACTGAGAACCCATGAAAGCTAAGAAGGTAATGGTTCGGGCAGCAATACGTGTCCGTGAGCTGTAAGCAGGTCCTTTTCTTAATCAGAGAGAAACTTTCTACTCAATGTAAATATTTACTTCAGAGGATCCTCAGGAACACCTCGTTCTCAGGGATGATAATGATAATGTTCCACTTCGGACCCAGAACGTGTTCCATCACCATTCAGGAGCCTCATAAGTCGGATGTGATGCAACACGATGCAGGGACTTTTCCACAGCTTCATGAGCACTTAAGAATAGCCGCCCAGCAGCGATCCGAATTCGATGAGCCCACTCGGTCCTACTCAGAGATTAAGGCTTGCTTTAAACAACTCTCCTATCACGGGTATCAAACGTCCCGTTTACCTTCGATTTGCTCATGCCGGCATCTGTAACCTCTTTGTTCTTCCCCTACGGAAGCCGGTGTGGTCCAGTGGACCGGCCTTGGCCAGGCACAAGAAGCATGACGTAAAAGAGTCAAGAGCCTTGATGAGGAAATCTGATCATCGCTTTGGCGGCGGCTTTGGTATTTGCTTGATTTCCCGAGGGATTTAGTGCGCAACCGCCCTGGTCAAACGGTCACCCCATCATCGCATAGTGTATCCAACCTGACGTCGTACTTGATCCTCTCCATTGCTTTTCAAGATGCACTAACTGCTCCAACAAAACAGGTGAGGAATCTCAGTGTTTTGGAGAAGCTTTGGCGAGCATCGCGAGTCCCATGCTCGTTGTAAACTGCTGCTCTTCTCTTTGAGATTTTCCTTTATCGTTCTCTACATAACTTCGCAAAATCGGTCTTTGTACATGTTTGCCTGTAGCTGTTGGTGTATCAGCTGAAGAGTCTTCGAATAGAGGCGTCCCTTGGTTCTTTGCTTTCCTTGCATCATCGTGAAAGTGTTTGACGAGCAGGTTATAATCTTCATCTATCGGAGAGATGGTGGTCCCATCCTAATTGGAAATTCCGTTTAATAGCAATCTCACTCACGCAAAATTTTTCATCGAGACTATGTGATCTTTCTCATTTCGGAGCATGCAATTCGATTGCGAGTGAAAAGGCCTCAACAAGTGCGAGTGGTGTGGATCGACATGATGGACCGATTGGGAAGCTGTGCCTTGCACCATCCTTGCATCATCGTGAGTGTTCGACGAGGCAGTCGTGAGTTAAGGGTTGAGCCACAGCTTCCCAATCGCACAATCTTTCACCCTGATAAGTCCACCTCGTTCCGTTAGACCTAGTACGAGGCTCTTCAGCCGTATCTTTAAAGCCAGTCGTGAATTAAGGGTTGAGCCACAGCTTCTCAATCGCAAGCATCGTGTTATGAAGTCTTCGTACGGATCGATGTTTGGTCCGATGACGTATCTGATCTTTTCATCATCATCTAGTCTTCACTTGACGTTTCAGAGCGTATGTGCATTGAGTGGTTGGAGTGGAAGTAAGGGGATTGCCGATAGTTCCGATTAGCCATACGCTGGTACACATCTCTACTTGACGGCCACCACGGCCAAGAATCCTCGCAAGAGCTTTCGTGCTCTTCTTCGACCCCCTATATTGGAAGAGCATACTGCTTCTCTTCTAATCTAGGAGTGTCGCAGAAGTGTGCTGAGCTCATGAATCCGCGCTTCACATTGGTCATGGCTTTTCATTCATTGTAAAAAAAAGATAAAAATTAATTAACAAACATGACACCCTATCAGTCTAATCCTTCTGTTATTAGTTATTTATGTTACTTGAACTTGGTTTTAATTAGTCGTAAATGGGTGGTGCTAGAGGGAATAAAAAATTTGATTAAAACTCTGCTCAGTTTTTTCTTCGCGAGCTAATTTTCTGCTGACAGAGCTTGCTAATGCGCTTCAAATTTCTGTTTTAGGTGCCAACTGACTTCACTTTTGGACGAGGATGAGCAAGATAAATTTCGATCCGCTGGTCTTCGCTTGGCCCTCGACGTACTTTGCTCTCAACCAATGTACACTTTCCACGTCTCAGAGCTGTACGACCAATTTGTCAAACAGGTAGTTGGCTGCATGACACGAATAAGAAGATCCGACTCAGTAACATGGCAAAAAAAACATGGCATCCTTATCAATAGTGGCCATCGATCTGATTTTTGAAACGAATCTTCGAACAAAGCAACGATGAATTCCCAGTCAGATCCCAATAGTTAGGATTTGGTTGAGGCTTATTCTGTAGTCAGCGTGAATTGGAGACATGTAAACATTTCTTATGTTAAGTGTACATGTTAGAGATATTCACGGCTGGCATTCGAGCTTTTCCTGCAGTCTATTCCCTCGTCAGAATCGGCAATTCGTGGTGCCAGTTAACGGTATAAGACTGGAAATAAACGCTTTCGATTCATCTGATTAGACGTTATTTTCTATAATTTGTTTCATTCATTCAAATAATGGACGGGAACACAACGTCTAAGCTCTTTGAAGTTTTCGAGGACCCGGACTCCCTCCGACCATTCACTATCTCTTCCTAAAGTCACCTGGGCCATAAGGTTTCTACCATTACGTGCTTTCTATATTGACTACTTCGAGTGGCTTCAAATCCCTCAGCGTGACAAGATCTCGATGGAAGATTTCGCTTTGCCTCCTTGGCGTAAGCTAATCATCATACTAGGTCGTTCACCAAGCGATCGTTCGTAAGAAATTTAGTATCAACGTCTGGGCGAAAAGCCCGAGCCAAAGGGAAGTCAAAAAACGATCTGAAGTCTACCACTGGACAATTAATTAGCTACTTGCCACGAGAGAATACTTCCAAGTGATCATTTGCAGAGGACTAAAAGAAAGCACGCGAGTTATTTCGGACGTCTGACTTCAATTGTGAAATCTGCATTGCCAAGCGTGGACCACAGCGTTCAATGCAGTTTCTACTGAACTAATACAGAGGTGAAAGGAATACTGCCTCTCGTATTTGTGTTGAATTGTGTGCAGAAAACACCTTCATGGCAATTTAAACAAACATGTCAAAGTCTGGCAACTACGTTCAAAATCAGAGTCCAAAAAAGACGCTCCTGGTTTACATCATCGTCATCTAATCTTAAGGTGTACCTAGCTTTCATGGTGATATGGCATATTTGACAGGTACACCTTTGCGATGGCTGGCAAGTTCTGAAGATCCTGGAAACGCATAACGAAACGTTGAAGATGTTGAATGTTTCTAGTAGGTATGTGAAAGAACTTTCCTTCTTTTCTGGAGTATAGTCTGTATACGATGCGGCAATGATATTATACTGACCCATCGTCTACAGAGCTTGAACCTCGGATAGATGATATAGATGGACCGCGTTTAGCCATTGGGTGATACTGCGGATCAATTTTCCTGTGCGCGGTTATTTGGATGCAACTCAGACCGCTTTGGAGCTTCAGTGGCCTGAAGCGTTGCTTGCTAAGTGGCAGTTTTCTGCTCTTTACCGTCCATCTCTGTCAGTGATTGTTCCTTTATTTTCGTCATTACCTTTTCTACCAGTCAGTTCGCCCGGCTGACACAGGGATTCTCTGTTCGGCAAAGTTGTAATGACTGGCTGATCCTCCACCCCTTTTTTAGGCAAATGACACCTTTCTGAACGCGAATGTTTTTCCCTGTGATTAGAAGTCTGGTTTTATTGTTCTTCATCTTGAAAATAATGATTCATTAAAGATACGGTTAACGATAAAAAAGGATACTGAGTTCTTTCCCTAGGGATACCCAGCGCCCCACCCCCTCCCATGGGTGGTAGAAGGGACCCTCTCGCTCCCGCAATCTCGGCGCTTAGGGCGTAGCGAAAGCCCTGTTGCTCCGTAATTGGCTTCAACGCCCCTCGATCGATGTCACGTTAGACGAGTGTCGATACAATACAGATTGCAACTATTCGTTCTAGGACCCACACACAATCAGCTGATCGCCGAATGATGAGGCAATGTTTTTCTCCCATTCTTTTTTCCTCTTCTATTCTTTTTGCTGCCGCAATCTCTTATTTAATTTCCTGCTCCTAAAGGCTGAGAAAATTGAGCCACTTATGCTACTACTAGGGGGTTTTTTTGCTTATGCTTATAAGTGAATGAATTTTTGCCTGCCATGGTCTGTTGTTCGTACCAGGACCCACACGCACGCAGTGAGCCACATTGTGTAGCTCGTCCAAACTCCCCATTCTTCTTTATTTTTTCTGGTCCCATTCTCGTCCACCTTTTTAACGGCTTTGCGAAGCCTTTTTTCACTTTGGAAACACCTATTCACGCAGTTTCCTCACCTTCATCGCACTATTTTCGTTCTTGTCATTTTTCGTCATAATCTGGATTACCCAAAGAATCGTGAACTGTGCTTTTGAAGGTCTGACTGTAGGCAACCGAAGCCTCGAATACACAGAAATTTTCTCGGGTGATAATAACACCATTACCAGATAACGTTATCGATAAACCTTCATTTCTCAACGAACATTATGAGCTGAGAATCCCAGGTTATGAGTGGTCGGATAAGTTTTGTCGAAAATGGTGTCAAATCGAAGGGAAGAGTAGCCATAGTAGCTAATAGCACGAAAGACAGAATTTCATGCCCTTATAAGATAGTACCTTTAATCGGTTTCTATGGCTGCACTTACCCCTCTTGTCATGAAAACATGTCAAAGAGTCAGAGTGAGATCGTCAATACCTTAAAGGTTGAGNTTTTATTGGTAAAAGGCTCTAGGGCTTTTCATACAACCTTGTTACATCCCACATCACCAGTCAAAATGCCAAGGTTTTACTGCTAACCCGGTAGCCTTCTATGTCTCTTCGTCAGCCCTTGTTTCTTGTTATCAGTCCTTGTCACTAGTCAAGAAGTCAGATCCCTTCACCTCCCACACCACTACTGAATTCTGAATCTTTACTTTTCATACGTAGGACGTTATAAACCGAGCCGCTCTCACCTTCTATGGCTCGCTATCAGTCCCTAACAGTTGTGAACAATCCCTATCGCTGAACATATACGGTCCCTCATTAATCCTCACCACCTGCTAAATGTCAAGCTCACCGTTAACAAGGAAGAGGTGGCGAATCCTGTGGCTTCTGCCTTGTAGGGATCCTTATCAGCTCCTACCAATTATTGTCATCTCCTATCGTTTACTGTGTTTCCATGCTGCTATCAAATTTTAACGCTCTAGGTCTGAACTGACCATTTTCACGCACTTTCTATATTTGAGGAGTCTAGTCCGGCTACTCAACATCAGCGTCCCGAGATCGCCGGAGCACTCCTACTAAGTTTATACTCCCACTAAATTGAACGCTCTCTAAAGGATTAGGAGGAACTGACGGTCAAATATTTACTTCGCGTACGCCCTGCCCTCTGTGGACGGATACGGTCTGCCACACACCATCAGTGTTCCGATTCTGCCGCCTGTTCTCCTACCAAATTCAGGTTCACGAGAACAAGACTTATGAATTTCAGTCAAACACGTCAAACACGACGCGGTCGCGTCGTGCTCAAGCCCCTTCGAGGAGCTGAAAACAAGGAAAAACAAGATCAAAAACCATTTGCATAATCCCCTGGTTGTTTGGTTTTTGATCCTGTTTTTCCTTGTTTTCAGCCCTTCGAAGGGGGTTGGGCGCGACGCTACCACGTCGGACGACCGTCTGCTTCCTTTCTCCCCCCCCCCCCCCCTACCACTACTTCGGCTGGCTCGTCGGCTCGCTCGTCCGCACGCCGGCACGCCGGCGAAAGCAGCCAATTCTGTACCACTTGACTAAAAACTTTCAAGAGGTTGGATCAACTTGGGATTGATGGATGGGGCCCAGGGTAAGATTTACACAACGTCACAGCGTTCACAGCGCATTCGCGCTCAGCGTCTATAGGGACGGGACTGCACCTAAAAGTACAAATCTGAGTTTCAGATAGTCCTGGCAGGGGGAAAATGGGGCTCAGGTTAAAAGTCCATGGAGAAAGCATCCTCAAATTGGTGATTCAATGTGAATTCATAGTTTGGCTCCAACGAAAGGTATGAAGGCCAGAAAAATTGTAGCAGTGAGCAATGTACGAGGTGTGCTTGCGTGCGGAAACTCAACGAAGCTCTGCCTCTGATGGGCGGGGCGCGCTCCTGAATGGAGAGCTTTTATTAGGTTGATGCATAATCATTGCGAATTTTTTCGCGGCTTTCTTTGTCTCGATAGAGTTTGATTATTGAGTTCGAGTTTTTTCCGGAAATGATCTACTTGGATTTCCTCTACCAAAATATACCTAGAAAACCATCCGCATATTCTCGAAATTAGGCTCTACTACTTCGAGAAAGGTTGTCATTCCGCGAGCTCAATAACTTTTCGGCGATGGAACAATCAGCCAAGGCCTACCAAGAAGTGAGATCTACTCCTAAATCTGCCATATTCACCAGCAGAAACATCTATGGATCATCTCATCGACCGTCCCCCGAGAAAATGGATAGGGAATAAAAAATACGATTCGGATGATATGATGACCGATGTCAAGGCATGGATCGCCTTCGATCAAAACTTCTTCGCTTTTGGAATCCGACTATCTAGCCAATGGGAAGCAGTGCATGACGTATATGGTGGATATATCCGGAGTAATTATTTTACCATGTTTTCGTTCATTTTTTCTATCGTTTCGTAAGATGAAATTTGTTGAAAAAAAATCCGCAATAATTATGCATCAACCTAATACAAAGTTAGTGACGTTCAAAAGCGTGCTAAAATTCGTAAAAACGTGGTTGGAGGTTATTGATGGAGAAGTAGTGAAATCGGTGTGGTAGACTGGGCTTGCAAGCAAGGAAGGCTGAGCTGAAATCAGAAATCCATAATTGTTGAGAAACGCTATAGAGACCGGAAAAAAATTGGAGGCTATCGAAGGATTGTATTCATGCTCCGTAATGCCAAAGTATCGTACACCTAGCCTTCGCATTCAACCCTAGTCATAAAACGTTGAGTGTATATGTGTGTAGGTATGCGCGTTTTTGACAGAGCATTAAATTTTGCTAGGAGTACAAACGACAAAATGTGATCGCTGACAATTAGTAACAGGTCTGAACTCTGCCCTCTGAGCGTAAAGCGTGCGCGCTACATCACTAATCAAACGCGGTAAACAGGACGGAAAAAGAAATGTCATCAACCGAAAACCCATACGCATCAATACCAGACTTCTGGATACAAGGAAGGGCATTTTCAGAAGCAACTCCACCTCCCTTCGAGAGAGCGAGAGCAACAGAATCAGCATTTTTACTAACTATCTCACACTGGCTAGCATCCCAAAGACCACAGATATCCTTTGAGTTCACAAAGGTTTCCCAGCACCTGCGATGTAATTTGAGAACCAACGCTAGTAGACACATTTCACACATTTGCTTCCCATTCTATACACGGTTCTAGGGCGACATTTATTATTCAACAGGCAGTATTTGATACGTAATACTCAACTACCAACGTAGCAGACCGTTGCGGCATTAGAGCATCCGAGGTTGCATTCTCATAGGGTGTGCGAATAAATTTCCGATCTCACCTAATCAAGCTCGCCTCGCACCTTGGCGCGAAATGACCTTAATTATGTGCGAAGACTAAGCAGTAATTATGCTGTCCACACTCGCTACTAATCGAGTTAGAACTTGTCATTTGGGGAGGATCATTACAGTTTAAAAAAATAGAGTTTCTATCAAAAAAATAGTTTTTTTTGTAAGAAAAAGTTCCAATATCAATTCCAACGATTTTGAGAGCTTTACACTGTTTCACTTTTGCTCCGGAAGCCCCTCTGAAGTACAAGCACTTCACAGGCCTCCTGTACTTCAGAATCATTTCGCGTACAGTGAATCCCTGGAGTTCCTTGACTACATGAAAAGGAGTTCAGATTCGCAACAAACAAAACTATCAGAATTTTTTGCTTATAGACTTAGGTTTTATTTTAGTTATTTTTATTACTAAGAGATTGAACGTTTTCTCCCATATCACAGGAACTTGAGTCACGAAACATTTTGAATTTATTTATTATGCATGGAAATAAAGCTCTCAAAATCGTTGAAATTGATATTGGAACTTTTTCTTACAAAAAAAAACAAAATTTTTTTTTTGGTAGAAACTCTGTTTTTTAAACTGTCATTATCCTCCTCAAATGACAAGTTTTACCTCGATTAGTGGCGAGTGCGGGCAGCATAATTATAGCTTAGTCTTCGCACCTAATTAAGGTCACTTCGCGCCAAGGTGCGAGGAGAGCTAGATTATGTGCGATCGAAAATTTATTCCCGTACCCCATTCTCATATGAGGGGAAAATAGTTGAAACTGATGAATGGACGCAATCTTGGATATGGGTGTACAGAGTGGGCCAAAATTATGATTACACAGACATCACATCCCCGAAAACGAATAGAAAGCTAATAGAGCAAAGCAATTTCATAAATTTACTCATCACTAACCTTTATCAAGATATACATTGAAATTGGAATCCGTTGTTTTGTGCTTTCACCCAACCTCAGAGACTATGGATGGTATTGACGGTGGCACGCAGCTAAGGTCGTCGAGTTGATGCCAGCTTTTTGCAAGACATTTTCGAGATTATTTCTCTTCTGTTTGAGCTAATACTTGAGCTGCCGGATGCTTTCATCTCAAAGCCAGAACACACTGAGACACCCATGGGATTTATGTCAGGGCCCCAGAGTGGTCACTGATCGAAGGTTA
>UZAF01020202.1:0-19216 GCA_900617895.1 Haemonchus placei | reverse complement strand
TGAGGGCTATAAATAGTCAGCATGAAACGTGGGCGTGTATGTGTATGTTTATATGTATGTATGTACATATGTATATATGTATATGTGTGTGTTTGTTAGAAAATTCATATCTCTTGTTGACCGTGTGGGTAAACCCTGAGGGGAAAGCGGTAGGGGAATTTCCCCCTTAGATCTACAGCGTTCATATATGGTAGTGATATACGTGGCAGGATGGAAACATAGATAGTCGATGGCAGGGCTCGACCCCGCCCACGAGGGGCGGGGCGCGCGTTAAGGCGTGTGCCCAAACGGAAAGAGCGTTCTACTAGATCGGAAGATAAGTCCTGCAACACTTTGAACATGTTCCTTCACGGAAGAGCAAGCCCTTTTCAATGTAGAAATAATAAATACAAATATAATATTAACAAAAAATATTAAACTACAAAATTACAAAACAAACATCAATAAAATTAACAAATCAAAAATTCAAACTTGTCCAAAGTGCTGCATGACTTATCTCCCAACCTAATAGTTTGGGAAGAATACACGCAGCAGACCAACCTTGACACGGAAAGGAGGAGAGCCTACTGTCAGCAGGAAGTCTGACTGGTAATATTGCAGAAATGAAGTAGTCTTTGAAATTAATAGTTGCGAAAAATAGGGTCAAATCGACGTTGAGCTTGAACAAATGTAATCCCGCTTCCTTGTAGCAATGCAAGAAGTAAAGTAACGCAATCATATTATTATAGATCATTTTTATATTATATTACAATCGTACTATGGCATAATTCTACCGTTAGTTCTTTTGTTCCTGAATTTCTTACTTGCTACTACCTCTGCAACATTCTTTCGCGCGCGGCGTCCCTCTCGCCGCGACGCGACTATTTCGTTCCTACTGCACCACACCCAGGCTTTACAAAATCGTTTTGGGTGGAAAAGTTTCTTTCGTCGATACGTTCATGATCGGTTACCGCAACACAGGAGATCGAGTGGGGCGATTTTTTCAGCGAAGATCATAAAAACATCGCATTGGCTAAGACTTTGTTCTGAAATCTGATGCTGTCAGCTCTGACTCCATCTCACACCTTCGCTGTTGGCCAGTAAACATGACAATTCACCAAAGCTATTATGACGATCATTTCCTGACGACTATTTATTACGTCTGGCAAAGAAGGCACGGAATGAGGGAGGAGGGATGGAAGGGTGAGTTAATGTGAAGAGGGTGTTTATGTGACGGATTTCTCAGATGTTCATGGCGAAAAGGGCATAAAGCAGACCTCGTTATAAATGATTTATCATCACGGAGATACAGCTTGCTTGGTGTTTTCCTCGGAATCCGCTCAGGAAGCTAATAAGCTGAACTCTTCATGCGGGTCATTTCAGGAGCTCCAAGGGATCGAAAAAAGAGGGATGTACACAGGCGTTCGTTGTGTTATTCGTATGCACATCACACGTCAATCAGGTGCTAAGCTTTGCAAAATAATCGGGGCAAGAGATCCGGAAACAGCAACGGCTGACCCACTGACTCAGGGGATAGAGGGCAAAGTTCCTGACAGGGAGCAGTCTCAAATGGGGGCGACCACATGCACTCGATTTCTTCTAAAATCGGTTATACCGATTGGATGCATGTATAGCTTATGCATTACTTTACCATGCCTTTTCCAGTCAACGCATAAGTAACAGCTTTTATTCCCCCATAGAAGTTTTCTAGTAATTTATCTATTATAGAAATTCAGATTCCAGACCAACATTACTCCCTCCCAGAGTAACTTCATGTCTGTTGGGAAAATAGAAACACAGATTTGGACATTGGCACGAGTCATTATATAGGCCAACATATAAGCTACCAAAACCCTGAGTGGAAGTTTTACAGTTGGGGAGTTTGGGTGTGTCTCGATACGTGGTCGACCAGTTCCAGAGACCTCATTTTCCCTCCTCACTGTAACGGAATGTGCGGGGATAACTGCATAAAACTAGCCGATTTTACCAGTTGCTCCCGTTACTCCGAGGAAATGCACTTCCCTTCTACTACACTCCTATTCTCCTTACTTGAATGTTCATAGACGCGCTCAAGTGCAAGCGATCAGTTGAAAGCCGGATATGAAACCCCTTAACGGCCATCCATTGTCGACCTGATTGCCAATGAACTAGCGTAGCTTCATACGTATACATACATTTGAATGTAATAAAAATTTATTATGTTTTCTATAGGGTGGCTCCGAAAAGATGAATAAATAGTAGTCGAAGATAGTTTTGATATCTGATAGTTTCAGGTATGGTGATAAGCCGGTCGATGTAGGTATCACTATTCATGTGTCATCAATTAGTGCTGTTTCTGAAGTGGATATGGTAAGCTTTAGAATCCTTACTATGTATTTTTAAAGAAACTACTCGAATTGAAAGTAGGTACTGTAAGTGTCAAGGTATTGACGCAACTAGCGAAGATACCATCTGCTACTGAATGTGATGTGGTCAGGCATACTGTAGGTACTAAGCAAATGTTGCTTCAAAAGAGCAAATAAACATGAAGTGTCCAACGGTTAAATTACTCCCAGAATTCAAACTTCTGAAAAGCCATAGGAATTTTGTTCGATATATTTTCTTTCGGAAAATATGTTGGTTTAAAGGGCTAATATGGGTCAAATGGGAGTAAAAGAGGGACGGTACCAGTGGGTTAGTGGTTGGGTGACGTCCTGTGAGCTTTTATTGCTTCAAGATTTGATTTAACGGCTTAAACTTCTATTCTTCTTCGACTAATGAGTTCATATGTAGTTACTAAAACCCTAGAGAGGGAGGGAGACGCTGACTGGATGTCCACGGTTTTTGCCTGTCCTTGGAAGGCCTAGACATGCACGATCCCCTTTTCATCTCCTTCTCCAGAGAACTCCTCGAAGACTCACAAATGCACCCACTTAAGCCTATACTGTGCTGTATACCTACTTATCAGATATTGTCATAGTTGATATATCACACAATATTCGAATGTTCATCCTCTGGGCCTTCATAAGAGCGCCCAATTTTGGAAACTCAGGAGTGATCCCATATAAGAAGAAGATCGCTGTGATGCTGAGCATATATGAGCCGCAGGAGTCTTCTGATTTAGGGATTTTATCCCGCATTTTCTAGGCATGCTACTTTCCAAGGCACACTTTTTTGCCATTTTGTTGGACCTCTTATTCACAAGGTTCTAATAAATCATTTTTTAGTTGAATGTAGGAAATAATATATAGGTTGAACGATGAGTTCTGTGTTGAATGTGATATATAATGGGGATTTTNTTTTGCGACGAGGAAGAGCCAACCGAGAACGCAATTGATTGAACGGCTCTTTTCGCTATCAATTTATCATTGTCGAAAGCATAGGGAACACTTGCTGACGTGCGTTTTTGCTCGTCAGGAAGCCTCGGTTGCCCAGCTAATGCAAGACTTCATGCTCATGCTTTTGGGGGATCAGTTCAGTAAACTATCATGGAACAATACGACTAATTACTGACCTAGCACGGACAAATTAGGATTTCTTTGTTTTTTTCTGAAAAATGCTTCTGAGATATCATAGTAGGTAGGTTAGTTTCTGAGTCACTGGATTCACCTGTTCTGCACTGGCTCAATGAGGAGGTGTGGGGGAGAAATGTAGGTTGATTGTAGAAAAGAAAGTTTTGAAATGGAGTTTGATTCTAGGATTTTGTGTAAGTATGCCAAAAAGTGTAATGTTGAGCCTGGTTAGGTATTCCCACAAGTTTCATTAATTTTTGGTAGAATCCAGGTGATCTGTAATTTAGATCGGCCATTTTATGGGAATATCCCACAGAACTAACTCCATACGGGTTGTGTCTTCAAGAAGCGCCATGTACTTGACATTATTTAGTGCCCAGACTTGCTTCGAATGCTCTAAATGTATCCACGAGCTCAAAGTCTATGTTCGCATTGAAGGTGAATGAAGGACGATCTTTGAATTCTTCTTTGAATCTTAGATGACTAGCCGAACAAACTTCTGTGCTCATACTTCTGTCTAGTGCCGACCCCCTGGGGGATTCGTATCCCTATAAGTCATCCGTAAAAGGGTCATTTATAAGCGATTACTGGCCCCCTTGAAAAATGCGCTTGCAACTCGGCTATTTGAGGATCAACACTCAAACTTCACAGACCACTTTCCCAAAAAAGACTTGGAAGGCTCTGTAAATCCTCCTCCACCCGTCGATGAGGTCAGACCCGAATCGCCGGTATCACTTGGCCCAGGTAGACGTATCGATAGCACATTGAGTGATGACTTGTCGCTTAGCCTCAAAGAAAATCGAACGATCAATAATGCATTCCCTACCTATGTGACAGAGGAGCTAAGAATCCCTTGTTCTTGCTGATGGGAGTTTGAGCTCGAAAAAGAAAGAGTCAAATCACCTCTTTCGGCGGTGGTCACAATCCTTGAGTTTCCTGTGATCTTGGCTTGATTCATTACCTACTCCCATTATCCCCTCTCCGTGACCTCTCTCCTCCCACTCCATGCTCGTTTCCTTCCTGATCCTGACTATTATAGTAAAATACAAAAACTTTGGACTCTAACGGCTTGACAAACCTCATTACTCATGAATTTGTCCTTAAATCGTCCTTGGCTTGAGTTTCTAATCACATTAGTCACATAATTACCGGTGATTTCGCTCTCAATGAATTTGTACTTGATTTGCTGTCCATAATATGAACTTTTACAATACTTTTTTCTATTGCTCACTTCTATCAGGGCATATTTTTCTCCTAGAATGCACTGCAGCTTACATTAGGGCTGAATATATATATATATATATATATATATATTTTTGTTCTATAATATAGTTATAGCTTAAATTTTGAGCAATATTGATCGGCATTAATATTGATTCGATCGATACCTGCGATGATTTATTGCGCATGAAGATTTTACTCCATTTTAGGACTTTACGCTAGATTTCTATATGCGACAAACATGGCAGGATCCTAGGCTTGCATTTGGTACATTGGATCTCGGCATAGCCAAGCAAATCACATCACTCACTGTGAGTTTGATACATATTGATTGGTTGTTGATAATTAGATGACTGAGAAAATAGGCTTCAACAAACGTCTTCTACTAGATGAAGCATACAATAAATATTCAATAAGTAAGCAGAAGTAACTAGTAATAACAAGGTATATGTATACAGTAAAGTGGAGGTGGTGGTGTAGTAGCAAATGGCGCACTATCATACACTCATGGTCACGAGATCGAAACCCGGATCGGTATCCGCCTAGGCCAATTAAAACTTCCTTCCCTCTAGAGTCAGTTGNGCATTCAATACGCCTCTACAATTCTGATTGAAAGTCGAGTGCAGGGGCACATCTCTCAGACGGATTAATTAGCGCCTTAAGATTCTTTTCGATTTTACTTCATAGTGAGTCATAGGATCTGCAGGTGAAAGCGAAGGGTGAGGGAATAGTTGCTACTGTAGTACTATGCCATCGTGTCCGGTATCTTTACACAGCAGTGCTCAAAGGAAGTGTTACTTCTTACTTCCGGTCCCTGGGAGATCAGTTAACAAGTATCCAAATCACTGACCGCAAGTAATTTGGATCGCACTTTGCGGTCAGGCAAATATCTTGTGATAAGCATCAATCAACTTGCTGGTTCGGACGAAATAACCACGATCATGAGTTCTATTGCCTATGTTTCTCTTCTAACAGCCCCATCTCAAAGGGTAGGAAAAGAGACTTTGTCATTAAAAAAGCCTGGGAAGTACATGGGTCGTTCTTTCGTGTGCTCTGCGCTTTTAACCGGAACTCGAATCGGAACTTGATTGGGACCTACATACCTTGTTCGTATGCAAATCCGATCGAGAACGACAAATGCAAAGGGAGGCAGTGCAAAGACTAAGAAATAGAAGTTCCGTCAGTTCCGTGTTTTCAGGGATTCTCGCTTGACATGAAAGAAAAGTTCCAAAGCAGAAAGATATGTAAACTAGCCTGACCTTCTTGAAAAATGCTTCTTCATACCCTTGAGCCGTTCTGTAGAAGGGAGGGATTCGTTCAGCGCTCATTTTCTGTGAAATGAGAGAAAGGCGCTATGAATTTAAGCTTTTTTTAAACTCTCTTTTGTAAAAACTGCTCAAAACAGGTGCTCACAAAATCATCTGAACACTAAGTACGAACTGATCGTAATATAATAATTTTCGACTCTTGGTGGCAATAGACATAATGAAGCCTCAAGTAGACTCCTATTATCAATGTGGGACTTCATACAAAGCTTCCCACTAGTTACTGAATGGAGAAAAGATCTAATTCCGGAGCGAGAAGAACGTTTGGCATCGTAGTGATAAAGTCTGAAAGTGCTGGATAACGTCTTCTGGCGTTTATCAATCTTGCCTGAGGGATGCGCCCCGCATTCGACTTCCATTCAGAATCGTAGTGGCGTACTGAACTTGTATGTGACCTATACAATCACTTGAGGTGGCCAGCCGATGTACAAGTCAATGCGTTTATCCTCCCAGACAAACCTGGCAATTGATCAGCCCCAGATGTAAACAAAATGAACTGTTTAATCACTGAAGTAGGGTATCTCCGGATCAATGGCATTCGATTAAAATTTTCCCACTAAAACCTACCGAACTACCGTGGGTCCTAGTGAGACTTTTATTCTTTGACCTTGCTTATAAGGTACAACTAGAAGCTTCTGTCAGCTCCTGAGTCAGTTTGGTATCTTCTTCACTGGTATACTATTACTTACTATCACTATGTGCTGGCGGTGGCCGGTGGAGGAACTCAATTCTCTACAAAGTCCAATTTTGTTTATTCCCGAGGGCAGCGTGTTTCCTCGGACAAAGTTGCTCCCTTTTTTTGCAGTAGCTTCTCTGAATTGCATTTCCGAGGATTTCGCTACCTAACAATCACCATTCATTGGAGGGCTACTGGATGAGGAAGCTCAATCTGGTGGTTATTAGTTGCTTAGTAGGCCAAAATCTTATCTCTGGGCCTGTGTGGGATGTGGAGCTGTAGCAGCAGTAGGACAAAATGATGAAACCTGTACCTACGTGGTGCATAGAGGTATTTCCCCATGGAGTTGAAAGAGATAAAAATGGGGGACCCGGTGATAGTTTTACATGTGCTTCTTGAATAATTCTTCAGAAAATGCCGTTCAGACAGAGTTTCTTTTATTCTGGTTGTTTTTATTCATTTCCAACTCTACTACTGCGAAATAAACATTACATGTAGTTGGTTCGAGTCTTACATTGGTTTGAAGCGAACAACCAAAAAAGGAGTATCTTTGTCATTTCCAATTCATTCTCTGGAGTCAAAAAGTTCGAAGATTGACCCATTCAATCCGTTCAGGTCGGTGTCGATTATTTGGACCGATTGTGGAAGCCGGATACGTTTTTCCCGAACGAGAAGAAATCGTTTTTCCACTTGGCTACTACGCATAACTCGTTTCTGCGAATCGACAGCGATGGCACGGTCTACACTAGTCAACGGTAAGCTAAGTTGTCTCTCCAGCTTTCTTCTCTTTTTCTTTTTCTTTTGTTCTCTCCTAAAAATCATACAAAGCCAAAGTCTTCTCTCTTGTCGTTTTGGAAAATCAAATAAGGGTAACGAGACTTGTAGCTGATTGGAGCCCGAGAAATTTCTTGAGTCAGGGGTTTTCAAATCGTCGCTGACTGGCAAGTTTTCAATGGAGAACTTCGTAGAATCAGGATATACGTAGATCCCTGATTAAACCACTTATTGATCGATTTTATTGAATTCTGGCTACAAGGGGATCAAGTCTTGGGGCGTTAATCAGTCCCCTCTGACGGATGCTTCCACGCATTCGACTTCCACTCAGAATCGTGACGTACTGAATGCGTATATGGCCTATACAATGGCTTGCGGTGGACAGCCAATTTATGAGTCAGGCTTCTATCCTCCCAAACGAGTCTGGTATCAATTAACAGACCCCGGAAGACTTGGTTGGCCTGGACTGCTACCGACCAGGGATTTGAACCCGTGATCATGCGTGTATGATGTGTACCAATTGCTACTACACCACCTCCGCTCCAATTGTGGCTATATTTGCCGGAAGTTCAATTACTTTTTATAGGAGGTAGAAGGTATTGAAAGTCTCCAATGGTGAATCAAGTTTGTTGGAAGAATTTCGATTTCGAACAGCGGCGTTTACGGAAAGGAGGAAGTATTTATTCCCAGTAAAGTACTTTATTAGACGCTTACCAGAGATTTGGATTCCTGGACGTGATTATGCATCACCTCCGGGAACCACCTATCGTGCTGCTTCCCGTGTGGGTATGTGATCGACGGTGGCTTGTCGGAAAAGACGGCACCATTGCCTGAGTAATTACATTTGAATCCGTTTGCCTCGTTTCGAGTGCTGTTCCCTTCTAGCGGAGGGGATTAGAAGAAGGACGGAGATCAGTAGACGAGCAGCTGTGCTGGATTTCCGTGTTTTGGTCAAGAAAGGGCTTATCTTGGCTCTTAAATAAGATATAACTCTAATGGTACCAGTATAAGTGGTAAACAGGAATCGGTGCGAGGATTCAGGTGGATTACCCTAAGCTCCTGTGTAGGACGCTTTGATGCAAGGGAAAATTGAAAATCCTTTTGAGGAGCTCTTCAATAATCGGAATTCGTAAACGAATTGATGCCAATCGGGCGTAGGTGCATGCAGCTGCCTTGGGAAATTCCCCATTCGGGCACAGACGGATATAAATCACTTTTATTCAGAATGGTCAAACATTTGACCTTGACTCCTACCGTATTCCGTCGCATTGGAATCTTTGCAGGACACACATATGCATGAATTTCAGGCTTACGGTCACCGCCACATGTCCGATGAAGCTGCAACTGTTCCCGATGGATTCACAACGATGCAAGCTCGAAATTGAAAGCTGTAAGTCTTCCATTGAAGTAGCTGATACGGCGTAATCAACGATGATTCTGCTCTGATACCGTAATCCGAGCAAAATCATTTGGTTCGTCGTGTATCTTTACGCGCTTAGCGTGTATCGTAGTCGTAGAGAAGTAGTCGTGTGTAGAACGTGCACCGTGCATATACACATAAAAAATTGCCAAAATATATTTGATAAACATACACATAAACACAGGTTGCACCAGGTCTAAATAGGTACTGTAAGGACCCACACGTTTTGATTCCCACCGTACCCCTCCCGTTCCCTTGTCCGTCCCGTCATACAGGTTTTAGCGGCATGGCACACTTGCTCTCTCCGATCGACACACTACGAAATGACGTCATCGATGATACCGTAATTGAAGAGGTGAAAGTTTTTTTCTGTCTCTCCTAATAATACTCGTAATACCTCCGTTGTGTGTTTTCTAATCTCGATCGATCGATATATCGATCGATTGCATGTGTCGAATATCAGCATGATGGATAAATTTCTTTTGTGATTTTTTCGCTTTCCTTTCTGCATTGCCACGTGCCACTGCTGAACAGCTACGCGGTGGCCAACAGTCGCCACAGTGCCACAGTAAAAGGCCACCGCCGCGAGCGGCAGCGACGCGTAGGCTGTTTCTGTCGACGCGCTGTGCTTGCACGCGTCGCGTTCCAGACGGCTACAGTATCCTCGATATAAACTATGTGTTCGCCTCGAAAGAATCCGTGACGCGATCTGAATTCGAACTACCACAATTCGTCCTGGTTGATGTGAAGATCAGCAACAAAACGGAAAAGCTCAGCTCAGGTGAGTATTCGTCGGTTCATTTTTTCGGCTGAAATACGAGAAATAACTTTTTAAGCTATACTTAAGCCGTTCATACTTTTTTTTCGAAAAAAGGGGCGATGAAAAAGACCCTGCTTACACCTGTTGCATAGCTACCCGTAGGTTATACGATCCCTACCATCTCATTTGGGTGGTGAAACCCGGAAGACGACCCATTCTAGGTCTTGGAGCCGTTCATGTGTTCCAGCGATTGAGAAAACTTGAATTCGAAGTTGCAGCTCTCGAATCGGAGATCAGCCTCTCGAATATACCTCGAGTAGGAACATTGTGCTCTGTCACTAATAGCCCTATCCATTTCCAATTCCCAATCGTTCTGTCAGCCTTTGGCGTCATGATTTTCCTAACCTAAAGTTTGTCCTCTGCCCTCATTCGGTCTTCATCGAAATTGCTATCCGTTGATAAACGAGGCCTACTGATGTTTCACACTTAGAGCTCCAATTAGGTTATCCTGGTATCTGCTGTGACTTTGTCTCTAATTCATCGTAAGCGGAATAAAGAACAATCGGTAATATAGCAGCGGAGAGTAGAGACAGGCGATGTTGTAATCGCACTCATGGTCTGGTTATCCATTTCTGGATAGAATCCTGATCGAAGATCGAGCAACCCAATCCTGATGAAAATTTCTTGCGGACGCGGACGAAAAGGCCTCTTTGGGAATGCACAATTTCGAGCTCTGGCAGCTCCCGTTAGGAGAAAAAAGCTGGCATACTCAAAAGCTACTTTAACTCTGACAAAAAGTAGAAAAACGATTTATGATTAACTGGATGTTTGAACATTTAATTTTTCGTGTGTGACATACGATACTGAGCCGATAGGTAATGTAAAATGGACTTTGGGAAGTGATCAATGATTGCGGATAGCGCGCCCCGCAAGAACTGATATTTACAGTATCAAATTACAACAACGTCAGTGAAGTTGTACATCCTTCAGAGACCGCTAGTCATAAGGGTATCCATGAAGTGTTGAGACTTGATGGATTTTCTTTCCGAAAGCTTCCAATATTATCAAACAGCAATATTAGTCGGAAATATTTGAATCCTCAGTGATTCCTCGACTCAATTCATAGAACGGGCGCCTCTCTCCCTGATTCTGAAGTTTAGGGGAGTTCAGAAGCTCTCAATGAACTTCTCGGACTTTCCTTCCCCTCTTGTGAGTTATGCAAGTCAAGGTGTTGCCAAAAATAGGTCCGACGGGAGATCTAATCGATCTGCTTACTTTTGTTTCCTTCCCAACGATGGAATAAATGAGAGAGAAGTGGTGTGGGAGGGTGTTGTGGGGAGCTCAGAAAACTTTCGGTAACTCAGCACTATGGAAGTGATTTTTCTATCATTATTCACAAATAGCTCCAATTTTACAAAAGCACCATCTTCAGTATCAGTCACAAGAAAAGGTTTGTGCGCATGAGTTCCATATGGGCTGATGGAAAGGTCGGTAAGCGTACCTTCCCTGACTTGATCTGGATGTCTCAAATGAGGTTCTGGCATTCATTCCTCATCGATTCGTATTCTGCCCCCTCAAAACCACGATCGATTATATGATTAGAATGTTCCAAGACGGCCAACCGGAAGCTGGTGGGAATACAGACTCATGTCTAATAGTGGAACTCAATTGTAGGAATCTTTTCAGCTCTATCGGTTCCTTTCGAATTACAATGAACCATGGAGCTGTCTGCATATGTAGCCCCGCACACTTGATTTTTGATTACGCTGTGATACACGAATAATTCGGTGATGACATAAACCGTTGTCCAAATAGCCTTTTTTTCGTACAGAGCGTTGTCTTCTTCTGCAAATCTTGCATACCGACGAAATGGCTAGCCCAGAACGGAATTTTGACATTTGATGTCAGGACCTGTATTGAAGCTATTGCAAGTGTGGAATGGTTCCCTAGCAGGCCACAAACTCTGAAACCCGGAAGTGAGCTGATGTATGCCGACCAGTGACCCCGTCTAATGACCAACACAAACCCTTTGGAAATGTATGTGAAATGCGCGGCGTTTACTGGAAAAGCACTTCGGTTCTTCGGCTTTTCTCCAACAGGGTCTAGTGTGACGAGAATGGTATTCAGCTGCTCCTCAATCCCCTCTTATGGAAAATTTGCCTTAACGAGACTGCATTTCAATTATTAAAACGAAATCAGGACTGACAAAATGTTGAGGGGAAAACCCTGAATGGAAGCGAAATTTCAAAAGTTTCAGTTGTAGAGTTTAGAAAATAAATGGGATGAGAGTTGAGACGTTAAAATTGGTTAAAAATGATGTATTTCTAGGTGAATACTCTCGACTCACAAGTTACTTCCTATTTAAACGGAATATCGGTTTCTACATCATACAAATCTACCTGCCATCAGTGCTCATCGTTGTGATCTCATGGGTACGGTGCTTTTGAGTTTTTCTTTTTCACTTTTTTCAGTGCCGTTTCCCTTCTTCTATTGGGTCACTCATCAAAATATTTAGAAATTGAAATAAATTACAAAAAATAGGGATAGAAAGGTTGTGTGAAATTGGTCAGTTTTTTTAGGTACGATAGTTTTGAGTTTTTCTTTTCCTCTTTTCCTCAGTGCCATTTCGCTTCTTTTGTTGGGTCACTCATCGAAATATCCAAAATTGAAATTAAATTACAAAAAAAAATAGGGAACGAAAGGTTCTGCTCTGTTTTTCTATCTCTTTCTCACTTCACTTTTCTCGTCAGGATCGTGATAAAAGGAAAATTGAAGAAAAAGGAATCTTTGTCGGTTTTCATGCCTTTGACATCCTCACAGCTATCAGACAGATACTTCCATTTCTCTGTGTTTTCCGATTGGTTTCGAAAAGGATCCAAAGAGGGAACTCCTCTAATGTTTGGAATGCGTAACCCTTGATTTTTCAATGTTTTGAAGAGATTGAGTTCATGGGCTGCTGCTGCTCAAATTTGTCAAACATCAAACACCATCAATCAGATTCTTTCATTCTTTCAGGTGTCATTTTGGTTGAGTCGTGATGCTACACCAGCCCGAGTGGCGTTGGGGGTAACAACTGTCTTGACAATGACTACATTAATGACTACAACAAATGTGAGTGCCGAAAAGTGGCTTCAATAATAGCCTAATAAAGTTTGTAAAGAAATTATATAGAACCTAAAACATGCTTTTTACTGACTTCGGGTCGAGACTCAGATGAAGAGATGAAGTTCTCAATTATTTATCATCACTGGGTTTCACCTATTTCGTGGTGGTCATCACCTAACAGGGAGGGATTCGCTTTTGGAAGCTGGGGCAGTCCCCGCCCGAGGGCAGTTCCTTTAGAGGGTAGCGGATTGTGCTTCAGTTTTCCTATTTAACTTGGTGAATCGGCATCAAAGACAATGATTTTTCAATTTCAGTCTGCTATGCCGAAGGTCTCTTATGTGAAGAGTATTGACATATTTTTAGGTAAGTTTCTTACTTGTTCTTTCAGCCTTTCACGACATCATTTACTAGCAAACACTTTTGATTGTTTTTTCTCGGATATTCTGAATCTTTCGCATTATTTCAAAAGTCGAATAGAACACAATTCTAGTGTTGGTTGTGGGTGTAGAGTTAGTTAGTCTATATTGTGAGTAAGAAGAGGGTTCAGTGAAACTTAGATATGGAGTTAGGTTCGAGACCTTGAAACTGGCCTTTGCTTGGGAGTTTCTCCTTTCCAGCTGGGAACGAAATTTTCAGTCTGTATTACTATAAAATTCCGTCACTGTCCTGAGATTAGGCTCTTCAATTACTTCGATATTTTGGGGATTTGTCACGTTTTTCGGGTGATCTCCCAAGAGTATGAAAGTGAGATTGCTAGAAATTCAAAGTTCCCTATATTTCATTGTTCGAATTGGATCTGTTTGGTTAGTACTTCTGCTCACAACTGACCGTCTGATTTGGCACTTGGTACGTTGATCGTACACTGCATACATGAGGCGTAGGATGCCTACATCAGCGTCCTGATCTTTGAGTTGATCCGCTAACGCCCCTGACCTGGTCGTCCAGCGATCCAACAAATCGGCCAGCCGTCTATTTTGACATGGATTGATGTACTATGCCTTGAAATTACACCAGCCAGCTACTCACAGCCTGGCAAATTGGCCTGCCACAATCATTGTAATGCTTTACGGCCTCTTCGACATCGGCCTCATGTTTCAGCGATTGAAACGTCGCGAAAATTTTTCAGCAAAACCTTCAGGGTGTAAACGGAAAAGGGATGAGGAAGAAGGGGGGGGNGGGGGGGGGGGGGGGGGGGGGGGGGGGGAGGCTAGGGAGGGTTTCGATAAGGGGCTCACAAGAAGTCAAAGTAGACCTGTACTCATGCTCGCAAATTACAGCTATATTCAATATGACTCAAATCACAAGCTCGAAGTTATAAGTAACGTTTACTGTAGTCTTGAGAATCCAAAAATTTCACTGCAGTAGGGACACTCGTTGACACTATTCAACAGCCATCTTCGGGCGATACTTACGTTTGCGAAGTAATTTTTTGTTGAACTCACGGATAAAGCTTTAAGCCGGCTGAAATGCCTCGTTTCCAAGAAATTCATAGGTTCCCTACATGGGTAAGGTAGGAGGGAACGGTATTTCGAAAACTAGCCACAATTTTTTGTTTGGGGTCCCTAATTGGGTTATCCTCAATGGAAGAACGTCTTAGTGTAGAAAAGAAAAAGTGGAACAAAACTTTATTCATTGTACGGTATGACTTTGTGTGAATACTGTAACGGCTATTACTGTCACCCGTCCGTAGCCAGTCGATATATCGATTACTCGGAAGTTTGTGAGAGATCGACGGGGACAATCGGAAATGGTTCGCCTACTGCATCGAGAACGATGGTAGTGGATGTATTCTGAAACAAGATGGACTTTCTTTGCAAGGATCTGAGAAAGTCAGGTGATCGGCCAGACCGAACAGGCCTTTTTGATTGTAGTCACGTGATTTTCGTCAGTTCTTCACTGTTTTACAACGAAGGATGATTGTTTGAAGAACATAAAGAGCTATTTGGTGTTCATGGCTGTTAAATGCGTTCCAGACCGTTTTCGCACTGAGTCGTTAAAAGTTGTAAAACAGGCTGATCAGGTGCGAAACATCTGGTTACAACGGATAACGAGCCATTTAACTGTGAACAGGTGCGCTTTTCTGAGGGCTAAAAACACTATCCAGACCGAGTGTAAAGGATCACAGTTGAATATCGTTCGCTCAGCAACAGTCTTGAGTTATTTTGGTGCCTCCTCCAGGCATTTAATGAATGAATGAGTTCCTTGAGCCCGAATCAGAGACAGTTCCCAATATAAGTGATTTTCAACTAGGAAGAAACAATGGGATGTAGGTTAAGCATGACATAGGGACATTGTTTGGTCGAAAAACGGTCTAGATAGGATGCAATAAGGGCACAAAGATCGGTTTCGTTGTCGGCCCACACACAAGGGTGGTCGTTAAAGGCGATTTTCGGCAATTTTGGCTTACTGTAGCCAGCTCTTTCCGTCCGAATTCCCTTTCCGTACATGTTCGTCATGGTAACCTCGTAGAACCACCCCCTATTTTCATTACTTTTAGGAGCCCTTGTTTTTGACGAATTTTGCAAATTTTCTCGATCTCTCCGTCACTATTCTCCACATACACCTGTTCTTCGATTTCAAAAAAAAATCCTGAAGAATGCTTGTAAGATGGGCCTTCAGCTACTCATTTGAGTCAAAATCCTGAAGGCGGAACTGTCTCAATGTCCATCCTGGAAACATGCGCTATACCAAAGGGTATTCTGTAACCTACCGCTCCTCCCGAAAGGCCGTAAAGTTTTCTAAGGATAGTCCTTATCCAATTGCGCTTTTATCCTTCGGAGCTTCACTCTCGGAGAAGCGTGAGAGTGGGTGGATTCTTGCATGATTTCAAAAGGAATCATCTCTATACAGGAGTTTCGAGAAAACCGCTGTGTCTATTTGTAAAATCTTCGTTCATGCGAAAATTACCCTTACCTCATTGTTGGTACTGATCCATTGTCCACAAGGAAACCTAGGAATGGACTCGCTCATTTATCCTTCAATGACCCAAAAGCAAAGTGATAAGTTGGATATCCAACCTGTATAGCAAGAAGTTTGCATGCTCAATGACCATCACTGAATGTAAGTGCCAGTTTTTCTGGCTCACTTCGGCGGCTAGAACATGGCGCACATGAATCATAACTCATACATGAATCTTGTTCTTTTGAATAAGGAAAGGCTCACAGTCTACTGTCGAATCTAGGGGGAAAAAGCTCATTGTCCTGACTAAGAGTTACTCGTTATATCAACTTCAAGGGAATTTAGAGTTCAGGCATGCACGGGAACCAAGTTTTTTCCAGGCGAAATGTTGTGGGATAGGCAGAAGTAACGCAGTGGCAAAGTGACACCAATTCCTAGTTTAGAGATCCTAACTCGCTCTGGCCAACACGACGTTTCAGTTCTCCCAAGGTCGAACTGTCGGTGCCGGTCCTTTCTCAGATGGAAGACTATCGGCTGTGATTGTGGGTCACAGAACCCGAACTCTCATCAATGTCAGAAAAGTGACTGACATGTCTGGAATTCACTACCTGTCAGTCAACATGACTTCCCTTCATATAAGAAATGCATTTTCACTTACCCAGTTTCTTCTGTAAAGTCATGATCCTACTGCCTCTCTACGACGTCTACCAAGTGGAATTTAGGAAAACCTGTTCCATCACCAGTGACTTTCCCGGATTGCGCCATGTTTTTGGCTTTTCCCGTAATTTTCAGGGATATTCAGAGGAGTATTGTAGAGGTAGGATCCAAAATTTCTCAGACTGCAGCAACCCACACTGCTTGTCTCAACCCTGCGTTATACTCTTCTAGGAATTGACAAGTTTCCAAGTTGAAGACTTAATCTCATAGGCGCTGTGAGCCTGATTCGACGCCCTTTAACGCTACCTCTTTGCCCAAATAACCGTACGATTTTTTGCTCGTATTTCAAAGACATTAAAGGTATTTTTTATTATGTCGTTGAACAAAAGAGTAGGCTCACATTCTTTGTGCGAGTGCGTAATTTCTATGCTCTTCAACTTGCCAAGATATGGTTGATCGACGAGGAGGAAGAGATCTGACTGAAAAACTTCCCTGTAGGTTCAATAAGGTGGTTCTCCGTAAATACCCGCTTACATGCCCTCGTTGGTATTTTTGTCGATGGGTCAATGAACATTTCAGTCTGACGCGATCCGTTGTGTTTCCGTGTTCGTCGATCAGCTGAAAGGATGACGGGATTAATCTGTAATTTGAGAAAAGTACAAAACCGATTTGATTCACGTCGAGTTTTGAAATGGAGGAAAAATTAGAACAGTAGGGAGATGGCAAGTTCCAAGTTTGGACCAGTTGTCTCGGGTTTGAAATCTTGCCCAAATCAGGAAGACAGTCGAGGTTTGAAACAATGGCGCCTCAATAGACACCCTTGGAAGATGGTAGGGATCCTACTGATTGCAAATGTATCCGCCTCATCAGCCTACAGCATCATTACTGAGCCAAGTATCACAGCCTAACAGAAGGAAGAGTTAGTCTCTAGCAAGTACTTAGATTACCTATACATAGATATTTCGGAATCGAATAAGAGAAACTAGGTTAGTGACACTGTTCCCGTGTGCATGGTGCGGATTCGACTAATCGGCATTGGAGCAGGGCGATTGTGAAGTTGTGGGCAGCTCCATAAGAGAAAAGGGACGAAGAGGATGTAAGTGGAAGAAGGCCATTCTAATCAATAGTCAGTACGGTTAAAGGCAGTACTGGGAAAAAGGTTACTTTAGGTACTCGATTTCGAAACTGCGCTACCCATTCGGCAGAGGCGGAAAACTCGTCCCAACACTCCAACTGTTCCCATAATCGGATGTGGACCTTGCGCCTTGACGGCGCGCCACGCTCACAGCGGTCGGAACGAGTGAGGGTGATACTTGAATTTCCAGTGGTTGATTACGGTAACTGCTTCGTGCGGGGGTGCGACCGTGGGAATTTGGGTACCAAGTCCTCCACTCTCCATTGCTAATAACGAGAAGAACCTGCCACAGAAATGGCTTTAAGGGTATCGTTTGGATGTTTGCAAAGTTGCAGTCATTCTTCAGAGGAGTATGGGCTTCTCACTGGCCACTTCCGGGACCCCAGCATGTGAGATTTAGTAAAAATCACCCAGAGCTTTGTTGAGGAGTTAAACGCCTTCATATTTCTCTACAAATCGCACCGACAATTCCAATGGTCGACAATTGTACCTGTACGAAGACGTATGCAGTAGTTTCAGCTGACGGTATGGCACTGGTACGAATTGCAATTGAATACGTACAATTAGTGGTTGTTGTAATTGTTTCTTCCGAATAGCGATGCTGAAAGAAGATTGTGAATATTTTCCACACAGGACCGGGCCAATAATGTATGCTCATGAAAACTGGGTAATGATTTGGTGGGAGTGAGCTCAATAACCATATTCAAACTGAATGTACTAGGAGAGAATTGAAGTGGAAACGATCTCAGCTGATGGGATTCCTGCTTTTCCGCGATAGTACAGAAAAGTTATCCTCGGAAAGGACACCGGGGTGAGTGGAGTAGTTAGCCGAGTTGCAACACAATCGTGCGTTTGAGCCAGAATACCCAGCCGAATCACTGTAAGGACCTGGTTCCCGTGCTGAATGTTGGATGTTACTTTAGGTAGCACTTTTGACACACCCGAACCATCACCAGCCCATGCACCTGTTTCAAAATAGCAAACTAGTTCGATGTATATTGCCCAAGGGAATAAGTTTCACATCGTCGACGTAACCAGTTTGCTCCTGCTCCATTCTCCAGCTCTCGCTCTCTCTCCCCGAAAACTTCTCGATGCATACGGGAAAACTCTAGGATACCGTACTGCCTCGTATCTATGGGATGCGTTCGAGCACCAGAGAAAAGCCTAAGGTCACTCACTTTCACATCAACCATTTCGACAGCTTTGCAGCCAGAAGTGCACGGCAATAAGCCAAACCGTATGATTGCCACCGAAAATAATGAGTGATAGCGAGGTATGGGAAGGTGGTGATAGCGAACTACTTTGGGGATCATGGTAAACGATCAGAAAGATGAAGGCATCATAAATATCGGTCAAGTAGGCAGCTTCTTGTGTTAGAACCATCCGTTCCCTCAAGATGAGCCTTTTTCTGAATCAAGCCAAAACCAATGAAACTGGGCGGTGATCACAAAATATTTCCTCCAACTGATTACTGTCGATTCCGATGAAGGAGGGAGCTTGACCAAGCTTGTCTTCTTCTCCTCTCCTCTTCTCCTATACGGAGCGCTTAAGTAACTAATGTAACCTCATGAAGTTGTCTGGTCTCGGTTATGGAGGTTGGAAATTTAAATTGTCACCAGAGACCTCAAGGATAGAAACCGAAATCTCTCTGCTACAGGCTATCAGCTTTCATTACGACACCTCAATATATAGACGTACTAGTGCTAGTTGTTCATCAACGAGCCGTTCTTTTTAACGAGGCGTAGCAGGTGCTGCTGATCGTGAAACCCACTCAT